>JADLZL010007793.1:0-77397 GCA_015844335.1 Chrysopogon serrulatus | reverse complement strand
TGAAGGCTAAGTGTTGGATTTGGAATATCACTTTCAAATTTGGTGAGCTAACCATGATTAATTTTATAAATAAAAGTTGCCAACCAATGGCACCTTTTGAAAGTATGAACTTTGTACTTTGAAAATATGCTATTGGTTGGGTTTGAAAAGTGTCACAGCATCACTATTTATTTGCCCAAGATTTCAATTTGAAATTTATTTCAAAAAGGGATATTTTCAGTATGTTTTTACCCCCTTCATAATTTCGCCTCAAAATATTCAAAATTTGGGAAAACTTCCAAAATACAGTTTGTGCATCTCTTTGAGCTCTACAAATTTGGTATATAAAGTTTTTCAAGTTTTTGAATAAAATTTGGAGTAATTTCAAAAGTAATTTGAATTTCAAATTGCCCCCTTTTGAGTTTTAAACTACGATTCAAAAATTATTGGGTTTCATGAAAAACTTCCTGAATAAAAGTTGTAGACCTTGAGAAATGGAACAACTTTTATTTTTGGATATTTTCATCTTTTATTCAAAAATTGAAAGTAATTTTGAAATCCCCAAAGTTGGAGTTTTGTCCCTTTTCAAATTTGGAATTCAAATTCAAAAACTAATTTGATTTTGCCCAAACTCCTTAAATCAAAGTTGTAGAGCTGGAAAAGTTACACAATTGATATTTTGGAAGATTTTTGTGAACAGTTCAAATTTTCGGTTTAATTTTGAAAAAGAAAAGGAGAGGTGTCCCCGTTGCTACAGATAGTTCTACGAGGGGGTTTGCCACTCGCCCGAGCACCCATGCCGGCCGGTCGACCGCCGTCGCCGTGGCCGTTCCGGCGTCTTCCCCGCCTTTCCGCGTCGCCAACCAGACTCACCGTCGTCGCGAGACTCCCGACCACTGTCTAGACTATTCGGGCCTATAAAAAGCTATCTTGTGCGCCGCCGTTTTCCTCTTTCTTCCTCCACTGCTCCCGCCACCGTGAACTCCACTGCCGAATTCACGTCCTTTGCTCCACCATTCTCTAATTGCCGTCGCAGCCCCTGTTCGCCACACTCGTGCGCACCCGTTGAGTCAAGTAGTGCGAGTCGTGGCCCCGGGGCGGCCAACAGCGTCGTCGTCCTCCGCTCCGGTCATCTGCCGCCCCGCCGTGAGCTCCTCACCTCGCCCGGCGCTCTACAAGAGCGTTTTAAGCTCAACGGTTGTCATGTTAGTTCCACCTTGACCTACTCATCATGATCGGCCTTCTCTTTTCCACGACCACCGCCTGGGGGCCAGCGGACCGTCGTCTTCTTCCTCGGTTCACGTCGCCGCCGTGACCGCCATCACCGACGATCACTCATCCCGTTTTGTCCTCGACTTAATCGGCAAGCGCGCCGGGTTCGGGGGTGAGGCTGCGTCTATCCGGGGTGTTGGTTGCGTCGTTATCGCGCTAGGTTGGTCGGAACGTCGTCGCTCAGAGCGAGTCCGGGCCGTCGCCCGCCTCGCTTCGCCCGTTGCGTCCGCCTCCGGTGAGGTTCATAACGTATAGTAGCTCGTTGAGCTCGGGGCGATGAGGGGAAGCCGTTGGGGCAGTCGGGTTCGTCGGAGGCGCCGCCGTAGGCGAGCGCCGCCCGGCCGTCGCCGTCGCCATGCTATCGGAGAAGAAAGGGAGGAAGGGGAGAGGGCCGACAGGCGGGGCCGCCTGTCGGCCCGGTGAGAGAGAGGAGGAGGGCCTTGGGGCGCCAGTGGGCCGCCGGCCGCCTGTGCGTGCTTTGGGCCGCACAGATGAGCCCAGCCGCGGAGAAAAATTTGTTTTTCTTTTTCTTTTTATGTTTTTAAATGTTAGTTTTCATCTTTTTGTTAGAATTTTTGTTTGGGCAAATAAAATGGTGAGAAAAAATATGTGTGTACTCCTTGTGTTATGCTCTGTCCAGGAAAAATGCTAAATTATGATTTTCAGTAAGTTTTAGTTATAATTAAAATTGCTCCTTTAATTAATAAATGCAACTTCCATGATTTTTAATAATTAAAATATAAGTCCAAAAATTATGAAATTTGTTTTGTGTGCTAATTAGAGTGTGATGATCTTAATTATGAAGTTTGGTTAAGTTTTGATTAAGTTTTGTATTAAGCTTAATTAATCCCTTTTTAATTAATGTTTAATTAGTTAATTCTTTGTTTAATTAGGGTTTAATTAATCTTTAATTAGCAAGTTAATTAGCGGCTTTCAACGACTGTGAAAATGGTCAATAAATTAGTAATCACCTCTAATCACCATTAGGGTTGCTTGATTTTGGGATTGAGTGATGACCCTAGGTCACTAACCCTAATGACCTTCGGCATTTCATGTTGATTGCGTATCGCTAGTCCGTCGTCGTCGACGCTAGTTATACCTCCTTAGTGCAAGGTTGCCGTGAAGGAAAGTTGTACTCAAGATCGATTAATAATCGTTGCATCATCATCGCATGCTCTTTTGTTTACTGCATTGTAATCATGCATCTTTATCGTGTAGCTGTCGGGTCTGAGGAGGAAGTCGAGCCGTCTCCGGTTTCCGAAGAGGTTGGATCTGATCTTGGTGATTGGGTAGTCGATCCTCACTTCATCGAGCCCCAAGGCAAGCCCCGGATGCATTCAAACCCGTCCTTGTATTTCGAAAGTTTTTATGATTTCATGTGATGATATAATGCATTAGGTGTAGGAGTTGTGTGCCCTCCTACTTCGATGCATGTACCGTACCTTGTTACATTACCCTGTACCCCTGTTTTGATTTCGAAATGCTTAGTTGCGCTTAGCCTTGCTACTAGTGTAGGTTTTGATAAATTGTTTCAAAAGGTGATAACAATACTCCCTGAAGGGAATTCACGAAAACCTGATGTTGCTTGTTGTTTATCCTTGTTCCGACGGGGTCAAGGGTATACAACAAGAACATGATGATGAGTAACTCGAGACGTCGGTGGAGTGACTTGCATCAGGAGGGGCTATTGCCCTGATGTAGTGTCGTCCACTTGTGTCGGTTAAGGACCGTCCGTTGTTTGGCGCTGGGATCATGAGGTTATTGGATAGTACTAGTCGCATGCTAATGGCGGTAAGCTCCACTTGGACTATTCGTTACTAGAACGGACGATAGCGTGTACCCATCCTACGATGCGCACCGCCCGAAGTGACCGGCGGCCGTAGAGAGGTGGTGTCTTGTACACCCGTTCTGTATGGAGAAATCTAAGCGTTGAGTTGATGTATGTAAGATGTTTGGTCCTGCATACATCGTGTGGCTAGGAAGCCCCAGCTGGGTATATAAAGCGATTCGAATCGTCGTGTGCTCCACGATATGGGAGCCGTGATCCGAGTCCCGGCATCGTAGTACTAATGAAAGTCTGAGTACGAAAGTTTTGAATCCGGCATATGTTTGATAAGTGACTGTTGAAGTAAGGATTGGCTTAGTCTCTTTTCGCAAAAGGGTGTCTTTGATCTTGCTAAAGCCTCACCTTGATTCCCATTAGCCAGCATTCCTGAGTCTTCTCCCCACTTTTTGGTCGGGTAAGTCTTGCGGAGTACTTTTGTACTCAGGGTTTGTTCAACCCCTGCTGCAGGTGAACCGCATGGACAAGAGTGCTACGGCCCTTGTTGCATGACGGTTGTTGAAGAAGTAACTGATGAGGAGTGAATTGAGTGGCCTCTGGGCAGGGCACTTTGGTTGTGTGATATGTAATAAAGTTATATAATGATACTTCCGCTGGTTTGTAATAATAACACTCTGGTTTGTATAAGTCTTGTAAAGGATTTGTAAATTAAGTTATTGTAAGTCTTCCGCTACTCTGGTATTTGTATATGAAAACTGTTGTAATACTGTGATATCTCTGTAAGTATCGATCCTGGAGTGATCGTGGTTTATCGGGGATCCACCCGACGGAACATTCTAGATTATGTGGTGCACAATTACGACTGACAGAGGTCTTAGGGACAATGTCGGGTGCTTGTGGGCCATATAATTTAGAAGGTTACGCCACGAGAAGGGTATCGGGCGGTACTTACAAAGATACTTACGATATTACTTTTCAAAAATTTCAAAATGTTTTGGATCTAAATATTAAAATAGGGTTTTAGTTCAAATTGTTCTCTCCGTCTTAATTCTTTTTAGTAGCCCCCATAGGTGCTATTTATAAAAGTCTTAAGCGGAGTATCATGTATTTTCTCTTTTGCCCTATATTGCTAAAAGTATGCTTATGTTAAGTTTAAAAGATTTTACTCGATCCGTAGGTCCGATCATGCATCATATTTAATTCACATGTTTAAAAATTTAATTCCCGCACGAAGTGGTTGGGCTAAGTAAAATCAATCCTATTCTTGCTGACTTTAAGGTTCTCAATCTTATAGATTCTATCTTTGCTTTCTCTGAGATGGCCCGTACCAAGCGGACTCCTCGCAAGAAGACCGGTCCTAGGGGTGTGCCACGTCACCGGATGGCACCACGTCGCAACGATCTTTGAAGCCGGCCCAAGCGAGCCGAATCTTGAGAAGAAGAAAACCAAGAAGCAAAAAGATAGGCGAAGTTGTCTGGCTGAGCTAGCTATCGCTACCAAGGAGCGTAGCATAGCAATTGCCGAAAGGGATGAAGTGAAGTCCGAGCTAGAGGGTCGGTGAGGCGGGAGCAATCGGATCTTGAGTCATCACCAAGCTCCAACAAACCATCGCTCGTCTTCAACATGAGCCGGACGGCGCAATGCATCGGAGGAATGATGGATATGACTACATTGAGGAGCTGCGCGGATCCGGTGGCGAACCTCGAAAGCGTATCAGTTTGCTTTCTGCATGAGGAGATCCATCACCGATATAATCTCCATGATCCTTTATACCAGCAGGCAGGTCGCCCCTTGAGATGACTTAGGTGCTTTGTGGAATCACCAGAGGCGTACTCAGCACCGACCGAGGAGTCCGAGGTAGGCCGAGTCCGTGGGCGACAATGAGTCGACCCGGATGAGGGATCGACATCCGAGCTCCCCGAGAGAGAGAGAGATGTAATATATGTTAAATAGTCAACCTGGGGTGTCCGGCCTATGGGCGGACTTGTAAAATAAATAAGTGAACCTTTGTATGACTGGCTTGTACTGTTGCTTTCAATTTTAATAATAAATCCTGCTTGTGAATAAATTCGATCTTGTTTATAACAGATGTCTGGTTATTCACAAGAGAGGGGTGAGGTCCCTCAGGCACCACAAGCACCACCGTCTTTGGCTGAAGCTGTGGCAGCTTTAGTCCACGCCACCACTGAGAATGCCCGTATGCTACGGGAGATAAGTCAGCAGAATCATAATGCACCACGTGAAAATCAGGGTCGTCGTAATCACGACGAAATCACATATGCGGACTTCACCGATACTCGTCCGCCGGTGTTCACCAGGGCTGAGGAGCCCCTAGAAGCTAATGATTGGCTTCGCATTATAGATCTGAAGTTTGATCTACTGGAAGGTTGTCCAGACTTGATGAAACCAAGTTTGCCGCCCAAAGCGGTGAGAGGCCCCGCATGCATGGTGGGCGAATTTCCTACTGCACGGCAACCGGGCCGAGCCAATCACACGGACCGTGTTCAAAGATGCATTCCGTCGGCATTTTATACCCCGACGGAGTAATGCAAGCTAAGTTAGAAGAGTTTTTAGCCCCCGAAACAAGGTGGACAATCGGTGGTGCGATGCGTGAACTCCTTTAGCCACCTCTCACGGTATGCACGAACATGTGGATACGATATAAAGAAGAAGAAGTGCTTCCTCGGGGGGTTTAAAGGGAGATATCAAAACCCACCTTACCTCAAACCCCAATGCCACTTTCTACGAGGCGGTGGATATAGCCATTGCCTATGAGAAATCCCCTGCCGAACAAAAAGAGTGAGGAGCGACGTGCTTTCTCTCGACAATCTGGCGGAATCCGAAACGCCGAGAAAGTTATCTATCATCCCACCCAAAGACTACCGCCCACCATTTCGCTATCCACAACAGCCGCCAAAATCCCCAACCCTATCGCTACCCACCACAGCGGCAACAAGCTCCGAGGCAACGGGTGTACCCTCGCCTGGCCGCAACCTATCCCAAAGCCCGAACACCGGGGTGTTCGAAACCCAACTCCACCGGCTCCACAAAATACTTCTACCGGTTTCGGCCCGTGTTTCAATTGTGATCAAGTCGGGCATCTGTATCGAAACTGTCCCTACCCCAAAAGGAATGCTTCCCAATTTCAGCAAAGGTGCGGCGGTCAACGGCCCAGTCAAGGCGGGGGTGTTCCACAACGTGTCCCGGTTAATGCCGGGAAGAAGATCGGGCGCGTCTATCAAGTCGATCGGGAACGTTTCTTGAAGGAGAACCCGTGTTGATGGGTATGTTTCCTGTTGCCGCCACCCCCCCACTTACATTATTTGATTACGGTGCATCTCATACATTTATCAACCGCACCTTTGTTACCAAGCATGAAATTCCCATAAAAAGAAATTAAAGATGAGTTTATGGTGCAATCACTTAGGGGGCGTATGTGTACACGGAAGTAGTCTCTCGATTCCTATATCTCTTGGTGGTTATTTATATCCCACGGATCGATAGTATTGAAGGATCAAAATATAGATGTGATCCTCGGAATGAACTGGATTTACGCCCGGTATGGCGGCTGTGATAGATACCCTGAATAGAAATGTTAAGTCGTTGCTACCCGATAACCAGTCCCCACTCCTTATCCAATTTCCGATTCCCAAGAAAGCGGTTCACGACCGCTAATGCAACCTCGGTGCCAGCGGCACTTCAAGATATACCGGTAGTCCGTGAGTTTCGGATGTGTTCCACGATGATTTGCACAGGCTACCACCGGAAAGAGATGTTGAGTTTGTGATTGAGTTAAAGCCGGATGCGCACCGGTATCCCGAAGAGCTTATAGGATGCCCCCAAAAGAGTTAGCCGAATTGAAAACTCAATTGAAAGAATTGTTGGATAAAGGTTTTATCCGACCTAGTTCATCGCCGTGGGGTTGTCCTGCAATCTTTGTGAAAAAGAAAGATCAAACTCGAGAATGTGTGTGGACTATCGTCCATTAAACGAGGTGACCATCAAAAATAAATATCCTCTTCCTCGTGTCGATCTTCTCTTTGATCAACTTGCGGGAGCCAAGGTGTTCTCAAGATTGATCTTAGATCCGCTACCACCAAATACGTATACGGCCGGAAGATATTCGAAAACGCCTTTACCACCGATCGGCCTATCACGAATATCTAGTCATGTCATTTGGGCTTACTAATGCTCCAAATTTCATTTCATGTATCCGATGAACTTCGGTGTTTATGCCCGAGCTCGATCGTTTTGTCGTAGTGTTCATCGACGACATTCTTATATATTCAAAAATAAAGAAGAGCATGCGGAGCATCTCCGTATTGTTCTGCTCGTCTCCTCGAGCATCGGCTCTATGCTAAATTTAGTAAGTGTGAGTTTTGGCTTAGTGAAGTCAAATTCCTTGGTCATGTCTTATCGGCCGAGGGTGTTGCAGTTGATCCCAAAAAAATCCAAGATATTCTTAATTGGAAACCACCCACCACCGTTCATCAAGTTCGTAGCTTCCTTGGAATGGCGGGATATTACCGTCGTTTAGTTCGATTTCTCCAAATTAGCCAAACCAATCACGAGAACTCCTCAAGAATCAAACCAAATTCCGATGGTCATCCGAATGTGAGCAAGCTTTCCATAAGTTAAAAAGATCTTTTAACCACTTTGCCCCAATCCTTGCTCGGCCGGATATTGAAAAGCCATTCGATGTGTATTGTGATGCCCGGCATCGGCATCGGATGTGTGTTAATGCAAGAGGGCAAAGTTATTGCTTATGCTTCGAGGCAGTTGAAACGACATGAAGAGCATTATCCAACTCATGATCTCGAGTTAGCCGCGGTTGTGCATGCTCTAAAAAAATATGGAGACACTACTTGTTGGGCAATAAATGCAATATCTATAGTGATCACAAAAGTTTGAAATATATCTTCACTTTCGATGCGAATGAATATGAGGCAAAGGAGATGGCTTGAATTAATCAAAGATTATGATCTTGAAGTCCATTATCATCCTGGCAAAGCCAATGTGGTTCTGCGGATGCTCTCGTCGAAAAGAGTCGGTGCAACTGTCTTCTTGTCATCACTCCATTAAATCCGAGCCTATGTCAAGAGTTAGAGAGATTAAATATTGATATAATTTCTCGGGGTACTCTGAATGATATCACCGTACACTCATCTATTCAGGAAAAGATTATTGCCGCTCAACGAAAAGCAAAGGCCTCAAGCACATTAGAGAGAAAGTCGGATCGGGGGCAAGCATCTTGCTTTCACCTTGATGACAACAATGTATTATGGTTTAAAAAATCGGCTAGTTGTTCCGAAGGTCCCCGAGCTCAAACCGGTTGATTTCTTGACGAAGCTCACTTAACCGATTCTCGATTCACCCAGGTAGCAATAAGATGTATCATGACCTGAGGCGAGAGATTCTCGTGGACTAAAATGAAAATCGAGATAGCTCGATATGTTGCCTGATGTGATACACGCCAAAAAAGTCAAAGCCGTGCATTTGAAGGCCATTGGAGAACTTCAACCCTTACCCATTCCCGCTTGGAAGTGGGAAGATATTAGTATGGATTTTATCGTTGGTGCGCCTAGAATGACCAAGGGCTATAATTCAATGCGGGTTATCATTGATCGGTTGACCAAGTCTGCCCACTTTATTCCCGTAAAAGATAAGTATGCAGCACCTCTCAGTATGCTCAAATATACATAGATCGAATAATGTGTCTGCATGGAATTCCAAGAAGTATAGTCACTGATCGGGGTACTCAATTTATGGCTCACTTCTGGCAAAGGTTTCATGAAACTATGGGTACTACTTTGTTGCACAAAGACCTTTGCTTATCATCCATAAACCGATGGTCGGGGCGAAAGACGAACCAGATTCTGGAAGATATGTTAAGGTCTTGTGTGTTAACATATTCATCGATTGGGAACAATGTGCGCCATTAGCGAGTTTGCTTACAACAACAGTTATCAAGAGAGTATCAAAATGGCACCATTTGAGGCTTTGTATGGCCGCCGATGTCGTACTCCACTCAACCGGTCCGAACACGGAGAGAGATGGTTCTTCGGTGTTGATCTAGTTAAAGAAACTGAAGCTAAAGTAAAACAGATTCAAGAAAACTTAAGAGTAGCTCAGTCCCGACATGTTAAAAGTTATCTTGATAAGCGGCGAAGACCATTGATGTTTGAAATTGGAGACTATGTATATCACGAAAGTGTCACCAAGTAAAGGTGTCGACCGTTTTTGGGTAAAAGGTAAACCGGCACCCGATATATTGGTCCGTTTCGGATTACGGAAAGATGTGGGAAGGTAGCATATCGTTTGAATCTACGAGCAATTGTCGCTAGGTGCATAATGTGTTTCATGTGTCCCAACTAAAAAAAAGTGCTTGCAAGTACCGGACAAAGTCACCGACATTGAAGATCTTCGTGTCGAACCGCATCTGAAGTGTGTTGAGTATCCATCAAAATTCTTGATCGAAAGGATCGGGTCACCCGCAGGCACATAAGAAGATTTTATAAAATTCAATGGGATCAACATTCGAGGATGAAGCAACTTGGGAGTCGGAGGAATTCTTGAATGAACACTTTCCTGAGTTTCTTCCTTCCTTCTCCTAAGTCATGGTTGGTTTCTAACAATCGTGACTTTCCAAAAATATGAGACTTGTAATATGAACCCTTCTACCTCCTTTTATGAAACCATGTAAGATGTGTTTTTTCTTGACACATTTTCTTTTCCATTACTTAGCCCTAAGCTTTGAATCTCGGGGACGAGATTCCTTTTAAAGGGAATATAATGTAACACCCGGGTGTTACGTTAAACAAAACCTGCCATGTCATCATCATCATTGCATGAGCATTCATGATTAGAAAACCTAATTCAAACAATTAAAATGAGTTTACGATTCTAGGGTGTTGTTTGAGCTCCTTTGTATTACATATGCTTATGTTTATAATTTGAATCCCATTACATGTTTGATTTTATAAATAAAAGCCAATCAATTAAAATCAACCTTGATGTTTGCAAGTGCTTGGCTAACCCTGACTTTCACCTTAAAACAAGTTTTCAAATTAAATGAGGTGCAAGAGAGAATCAAGTTTGAAATTGGCATTCAAAATTCCAAACCCTAGCATGAAGGCTAAGTGTTGGAATTGGAATATCACTTTCAAATTTGGTGAGCTAACCATGATTAATTTTATAAATAAAGTTGCCAACCAATGGCACCTTTTGAAAGTATGAACTTTGTACTTTGAAAATATGCTATTGGTTGGGTTTTGAAAAGTGTCACAGCATCACTATTTATTTGCCCAAGATTTCAATTTGAAATTTATTTCAAAAAGGGATATTTTCAGTATGTTTTTACCCCTTCATAATTTCGCCTCAAAATATTCAAAATTTGGGAAAACTTCCAAAATACAGTTTGTGCATCTCTTTGAGCTCTACAAATTTGGTATATAAAGTTTTTCAAGTTTTTGAATAAAATTTGGAGTAATTTCAAAAGTAATTTGAATTTCAAATTGCCCCCTTTTGAGTTTTAAACTACGATTCAAAAATTATTGGGTTTCATGAAAAACTTCCTGAATAAAAGTTGTAGACCTTGAGAAATGGAACAACTTTTATTTTTGGATATTTTCATCTTTTATTCAAAAATTGAAAGTAATTTTGAAATCCCCAAAGTTGGAGTTTTGTCCCTTTTCAAATTTGGAATTCAAATTCAAAAACTAATTTGATTTTGCCCAAACTCCTTAAATCAAAGTTGTAGAGCTGGAAAAGTTACACAATTGATATTTTGGAAGATTTTTGTGAACAGTTCAAATTTTCGGTTTAATTTTGAAAAAGAAAAGGAGGTGTCCCCTTTCACGGTAGTTCTCAAAGGGGGGTTTGCCACTAAGCCCGAGCACCCATGCCGGCGCGGTCGCCGCCCGTCGCCCGTGGCCGTTCGGCGTCTTCCGCCTTTCGATTCACTAAATCACAAATACATACTCCTATATAGTAATGGAAGGGTTTTGGTCACTGATTGGATTAAAAAAGTACGAGCGTTCAGTTAGTTAGGACTTAGAAGGCTATATAAAAAATGGGGAAGAAATTTTAGCAACATATTAATAATAGTATATAGATAGATAGGCATATAGGATAGGTAATCGAATCTTCATATTCCTATTTCTTTTCCATATTTATGAAAAAATAAAATAGAATAGAAAACAAGAGACGGACGTCATCTTCCTATTCAAATATCTATTTCCATATTTATGAGAAAAACAGGATGGACAGTAAGAGAAAATTACAATAAATCAGACCTAGAAACAATTTTTTTATATTTATCTATTTTTGATATTATTATCTGTGACATGAGATACAATACAAGTACATTTCTTTTATATATTGCCAATTTATGTTTGATCGCTTGGCCAAGAAATTGAACATAAACAACACTGAGTTTCTAAACAAAAGGTGATGAGAACTATTTTGTGTGGCGTAACCTTCTAAATTATATGGCCCACAAGCACCGACATTGTCCCTAAGACCTCTGTCGGACATACTTGTGTACCACATAACTTCGAAATGTTCTCATTCGGGTGAAACCCCGATGACACCACGATCCTCCGGGATCAACTTCTTACAAAGAACTTGCAAATATTACAACCGTTTTTATTCAAATACAACAGAGTAGCGGAAGATTTATAAAAGCTATGACTACACTTGATCAGAGTTTGATTAAACAAAACTTAACTGATTTTGCGGAGGCAGGAAGGGACTACAGAACACCTGCATGAGGATACTTCAGGTGGAAGATATTCGATCACGCCAAGCCCACTGGTATGATCAAAGTCAGCTTCACTAGTCAGCACCTGCAACAGGGGTCAAACAACCCTGAGTACAAAAGTACTCCATAAGACTTACCCAACCAAAAATTAGGGAGAAGACTTCGGGAATGCTTTGGTTGATAGGAATCAAGGTAAGGCTTTAGCAAGAATCAAAGACACCTTTGCTTAAAAGCGACTAATGTTGATCCTTACTATTCATTCTTATCGATATTTTCATTAAGCATTAAGCTATCCATCTAGGTTATCCTAGTCTAGAGCAATCACTTGTCAAGCAAGATCTCGATTTCCAAAACTTTCCATCCTCAGCAACTTTCCTCATTACTACGATGCCTGACTCGGATCAAGTCTCCCATATCGTGGAGCAACGACGATTCGAATCGCTTTTAATATACCAAAATGGGGCTTCCTAGCCACACGATGTATGCAAGAACGAACATCTTACATACATCAACTCAACGTTTAGATTTCTCCATACCGTAGCAGGGTGTACAAGACACCACCTCTCTACGGCCGCTCGGTCACTTCGGCGGTGCGCATCGTAGGATGGGTACACGCTACTTGTCCGTTCTAGTAACGGATAGTCCAAGTGGAGCTTACCGCCATTAGCATGCGACTAGTACTATCCAATAACCTCATGATCCCGGGGCCAAACAACGGACGGTCCTTAACCGACACAAGTGGGCGACACTACACCGGGGCACTAGCCCTTCCCCGATGCAAGTCACTCCACCTGCGTCTCAATTTACTCATCATCATGCTCTTGTTGCGTACCCTTGACCCGATCAAAGTGAAGGGATACCAACAAGTAACATCAGATTTTCATAATTGCCCTCAACGGGGATTTTGTTATCACATCTTTAAAAACATTTCGTAAAGCCTTTGCTATTTGCAGGGCCAAGCATACACTTGCATTTTTCGAAATCAAAACAGTATCTAGGGAATATATCAAGGTACGGTAAATACATCAAATTAGGATATCACACAACTCCTGTTACCTAATGCATCACATCATCAACATAAAATTATAAAGAACTTTCGAAATTCAAGAAAGGGTTTAATGTATCCGGGGCTTGCCTGCGTTGCAGAGAAGGTTAGGATCCTTAGGGTGGTTACACAGGTCAGATGGCATCAACACCTCTGGGCACCTCCTTCTGGAACGATCTTCTCCGAACTTGATCATCACGATCCTTCGCTCTCACGTACTATACGTAATGAAATGATGCGAGCTTTAATGTCATGCTTGACATGATGGATGGTGTAAGACATGCAAACTAAAGAAAGTTGAGTACAACTTTCCTTCTCGGTGCAACTCAGGTTTAGTTAATTTACCACGCATGATTATCATTTGAAAGCCACTACAATGCATCTCGCAATGAAATGAGGAGCCAAAGCATGATGTATGATGCACACACATACTTAATAACAACCTTAATTATATAATTAACTTGAGTACAACTTTCCTTCACGGGCAAGTTGTAATCAAGGGTCCATGGTTAGCAGCTACAACGACATCGAATAACGCAACACAACCAACATAAATCGAATTACCGAAGGTCATTAGGGTTAATGACCTAGGGTCATCACGCGATTCCAAAGTCAATCAATCCTATGGTGATTAAGGTTAATTACTAATTTATTAACCATTTTTACAGTTGTTGAAAGCCACTAATTAACTTGCTAACTGAAAGTTAATTAAACCATGGTTAATAAGAGAATTAACTAAGTAAACATTAATTAATTAAGGAATTAATTAAGCATAATACAAACATTTGTCAAAACATGATCAAACTTCATAATTAAGATCATCATCACCTAATTAGCACACAAAACATATTTCATGATTTTTGGATTTATATTTTAATTACTAAAAATCATAGAAGTTGCCTTTATTAATTAAAAGAGCAATTTATTGCATAAGTAAAAGTTACTCAAAAATCAAAGTTAGCATTTTTCCTAGGTAGAGCATCACTCAAGGAACACAGAGAATATTTTTGCACATTTTTACTTGCCCAAAAGAATTTACTACAAAAAGATGAATATCAATTTCAGAAAAACAAAATAGAAAAAGAAAAACATTTTTCTCCCTTTCCCCGGGTTCTTGTGCGGCCCGAAAGCGGCCCGCACCGCCCGGCCCAGCCTACAAGCAGCTCCTCCCCCTTCCTCTTGCTGACACGCCGGTCCCACCCGTCAGCCTCTCCCTCCCTCTCTCTCTGTCCCAACCGAGGGGGCACGACGGCGCCGGCGGCTCTCTCGCCGACGGCGAACTTTCCCACGGCGGCGAGCACATTTACATGACCCCATGACCTAACGACTCGGCTAAGTGGTTAGGCAAAATTCAATTAGGACTCGGGTCGCTGCGGGCGACGGCCATGGCGGCCCGGCCATGTCGGTTGAGCAAAGCAGCAACGGCGGCGGCCCGGATCGCGACATGACTCCGACCAAACCAAGGACATGAACACGTGCAGGAGCTCACCGTGATCACGGTGCGCTAGAATATGGGGCAGCGGCGTGGTCGGAGATGGGAGTTCGGCGTGGGCGGCGGGCGGGTCGCCCTGGCACGAACCGGCGGCGGCTTGCTCCCCGCCCACCAAACAAAGAAGCAAGGGGAGCATCAAACGTGAGCGCAGCAAGGCGATCACGACGGCCAAAGGAATTTAGAAAATGGCCACCGACCGGAGGATCGGTAGTGGTGAACTCGCGACGGCTCGGCTCGCCGCCCGCGAAGAAGACGACGGCGTCTTGGCGAGTAAAGCGAGAGCGAGGGGTCCCGGGCGGTGGCCGGGTAGGTGCGCTTGAGCTTCGAGGCGGACACGGTGGCAAGAGAAGATGGCTTACGGTGGCTCGACGACGGCGCCGGCGAAGCGGCGGAGTTATGGCGGCGCGAGCGAAAATGAGGAATGGCGGCGAGGAAGAGAAATGGGTTTGGCCGGGGTTTTATGGCGCGATGACGGCGAACAGATAGATGACACGAAGGCGATGAAGCTTCTCGCGCAAGCGTGCTGGCGACCGCGACGGCAGGCCGGCATGGGCGGCGAGCCACGGCGACGGCGATGAACAGAGTGAGGGGGAAGTGATGATGACGTCGCCGACAATCAGAAAGCAGCGAGAGATCTTTTCCTCCCCCCTTTTTTCAAATTACTCCCAACTTTTGAATAAAAGTTGAAAAATTCCAAAAATACAGATTGCTCAAAATTTAATTCTCTACAACTTTCATTTAAGAAGTTTTGTCAGATTTCAAATAGATTTTGAATTTAGAGGGCAAAACCTTAATTTTAAGGATTTCAAAATTACTTTTAATTTTTGAATAAAAGATGAAAATATCCAAAAATAAAAGTTGTTCCATTTTTCAAGATCTACAACTTTCATGTAGAAAGTTTTTCATGAAACTGAATAATTTTTGAATTAGAGTTTAAAACTCAAAAGGGGGCAATTTCCAATTCAAACAACTTTTGAAATTACTTCAAATTTTATTCAAAAACTTGAAAAACTTTATATACCAAAGTTGTAGATCTCAAAGAGATGTACAAACTGTATTTTGGAAGTTTTCCAAAATTTTGAATATTTTGAGGTGAAATTGAGAAAGGGGTAAAACATCTTTGAAATTTAGGGTTTTCGAAAAGGAATTTCAAATTGATTCTTTGGGCAATTAATTAATGGTATTGTGGTACTTTTCAAATCCAACCAATAGCACACTTTCAAAGTACAAAGTTCATACTTTAAAATGGTGCTAAAGTTTGGCAACTTTTATTTGCAAAATTAATTATGATTAGCTCCTCAAAATTAAAAATGATATTCAAACCCCAACACTTAGCCATTTCTAGCTAGGGTTAGAATTTGAATTCCCATTTCAATTTTGATTCTTTCTTTTGCATCATTGACTTGTAAAACATGTTTGAGATGGGAGTTAGGGTTAGCCAAACACTTGCAAGCATCAAGGTTGGTTTTAATTAATTGCTTTTTATAAACAAAAGTAAAGTTGTGAGTGAAGTTTGGTGATATACACATACACATGTGATGTAAAGGAGATCAAACAAACCCTAGAAATTTGTAAACTTATTTTAATTGTACATATTATGGTTCTCTAATTATGAATGCTTATGACATGCTTATGATGACCTGTGGCGGGTTTAGGTTAACGTAACACCGGGGTGTTACATTTTGTTATTCTTTATTTCCACAATTCCCACCTCAACACATGTGCATAGTAAATGAATTTAGTGGTTGTTCTTATAGCCTGCCATAAGCAACTCAGAAAAGCAGTAATCATCATAAGTCCAGCCCCAAGCACAAAGATAAGGTAAAATATTTTATTAAATAGGGACTGGATCTAGGGTCTAAGGAAATACAATAGAAAGAATCAAGCAACTACGAAATATTGTATTCTCGAGAAAATGAAGTGTACATAATCCACGAATATGACTTACTGAAATACCTACAACAAAGTTTTGTATCAGGCATTTTACCAACTTGACCTGATATAAAAATTTGTCATTGGGAAAAGAACAGTAACTACCTTGCTTTTCACAAACTAACTATATCTAAAGGAAAAACATCCGTCATTTGATAGTAACAAACACCCCAATTTACCGGTAAACCACCTTCATAGTTCTTCTCAAGTATCATATTGCTGAGCACACACAATGCTACCTTTTCAGTTGCACACAATCTAGTTGTAGAAGTACCCACATCTTGATATAAGAAAACAATTTTATATGGCTACATTTTTGGTTTTGGACAATCATGTTCTGCAACATTGCTAATAGTAGAATGCTGAGCAGAGCAAAGCCAGTTTGTGGTTGAGCTAGGTGCTTCTACTAATGGATTCTATACAGCTGAAAAGGTAGCATTGTCTATGCTCGGTAATATGATACTTGAGAACAACTTTGAACGTGCTTCACTTAAAAATCAGGAACCAACTTATTTGTTGATATACCCCATGAAAAATTGCCTGTTGCTATGAGCTCCAAAGGATGAATGTTTTCCTTTAGATATAATTAGTTTGTACTATAACCTTATTAGACAATAAGGATAATAAAATGCAATATTGGGTAGTTACAATTGTTTTTTCCAATAATAAATCTTCCCGATGGCAAGTCAAGCTGGTGCAATGCTTGCAACATTGTTGTAGATATTTCTATAACTCAGATTGGTAAACTCTATGCACTTTGTTTTCTTGAGAAAACATTTCATAATTGCTTGGTTCTTTATGTTGTCTTTTGTTAAACCTCAAATCTCAAACATGTAATAGTTAAGAACATGAAAGCATTACCTTATATTCCTTCAGTCTGGTTGCACTTACCAGGATGACTTTTGGGGGTTGCTCATGGTAGGCCATTGTGTTAAGCATTACCATTAAATTATTTACTATGCACATGTGATGTGCAAAATACAGAAATGAAGAATAGTAAAATAGTTCTCATCATTTTTTTTGGTTATAAAGACTATTTGCTTATAGTCGATTAATTGACCAACCGACCAAACATAAATTGGCAAATACATGACAAGAAATTTAGTGTTATTGTAGAGCTAATAAGAAAAAACAATGCTAAATATTGAATTGACAGGTCACTGTGAATGATATATCTAGGAGTTTTCATGAACAAAAGCAGCACTTTGTATCTCCTACCACTAACTATAATACAAAGGATAGATAGTAGATACAGAAAAATAATTTGTTAAAGAGAGTAGCAAATAAATTTGTCACTTTAAAAGATCAAGAAAATTATCTATACACAAAACTACAATGGAAATGTAGCCCACCTTGAATAATAAATGATTAAATACCTTCAACAAGTTCACAAGGGGCAAGCAACCCATCTCTTATGGCACCACAAACCTAGTACCAAATCAACAGCAACTACCACATTTTGAGTGTTTTAATGCTTTCTACTAAGAAAAGTCTGCTGAAATATTTGTAGCAACTCTAGCATAAACATTGGTACCATCAATTGAACCCACAATCCTTCATGGTGCCCATATTATGAACATCAACATTTATGGCCCATAGTATGCACACAAATCAATCTATTTGACTTAAGTATAGCTGATCTGCACCTTAAAGTAAGAATACCATCCAGATCTGGTATTGATCTTAAAAATGTCTCATTTGATGGTGCTTTTACCATCTCCTCTAAGTTCACCAATAGCAAACAATACCCCTATCTCTATGGATCTCACAAAAGGATTAGTTGATCGAACTAAACCATTAGGTATGCCTCACCATATGTAGAAACATTGCAAAATTATTGCCCCTCATAAAGCAATATATGCTATCATGTAACAAGTTCCCGCCCCTTAGCATATTGCATAGCTCAAAAAAGGGCCCTCCTCATATGTAACATGTGGACATGCATTCTACACCATTGCAGTTGTAGATTTTGTTCATGTATGTTTGCGGCACAAGTGATATGAGGACATTTGTTATTAGCCAATCTAATTTTACTAAAAAAATGCATACATAGCCATGACCATAGTAGTTGCATGCAAAGTAAGTGCACTCATACTGTTTACAGGAACTACTTAGATTAGAATATTTATAAATATTTAGCAAAAGTATATGCACAAACAATGTAATGACATAACAGGAAGTGGCATGCGCTCAACTATTACCATCACAGGCAATGGAAAGTGCTCAGCTATAAACATAAATTACATAAAAGGTAAAGGTACTTGCTCAGTTATAATGAATAATAACATTAGTAGCAGTAGAGACACTTTGCAACCCGTATAGAACTAACTATTATGCATGAGAATGTAAATCATATTATCATCACCATAGGAAGAAGAATCACACAAAGAAAAAAACTAGACAAGAATACCACACAAGGAGTAAGGGGGTTATTTGGGGATACCGTAGTAGCAGAGCAACAAGTGCGAAGAGGAACAACTAGAGGAGACCTTTGATGTAACCTAAAATGGCACAAATCACTAATCCAAGTTAGAATTGGTCAAACACCATGGATCTGAAGACATTACACCAAAATAGACATGAAGGTTCGGATTAGGGTTAAGAAGTGAGTAGAAGGAAAGGGGAACAATGGGGAATATATAGTTGCTTTTTGCAAAACACAACATGAATCGAAGAACCCTACAAAGCATGAACCAAACTCATTAGATTTACATCCCTTAATCAAAACCAAAGAAAGGGATGAGGATTGAAGAGGGACAACTTGCTTTTATTGTTGACGACACGAATTATTGTACTTCAGCGAGTGCAAGAACACCACAAGGAGAGGCATGAGAGGGATGAACCATGAATAAGAGTTGAGATGCTAGAGAAGGGAGAGGAGAGGCAAGAAGTGCATAGGAGAGGGTTTGATTTACCTCTGGGCAAGACACGAGCGAATGAGACTGGGAGAGGGAGCAGCGGCGGCGGCGGCGAGATAAATAGGAGGGAGGAGAGCTTGTGATGGGCGATAACCCTAGCGGGTTTTTGTGTGAGAACGTGGAGGGCCATGTCTAGGTAGGGCTAAGCCCAACCAACCAACACACCCACCAGGTTCATCTATAGAGTTAAGTTGGGCCATACATGGAATCAATCGCATCTTTATTATTATAAATCTGGCACACTATATTCTTTTACATTCTTTATATTTGTGGACCCTTTCACCTCCACCTTTTTCCTGGCACTGCTTGACATTGCTATTGCCTTGCAACACGACAACGCTCAAAGGGTCCTGGTTCCGTGCACTCAAATCTGCATGCTTCAACCGTTGATTCCATCAATTCGTTCTTTCACTATAGTTTTTTGGTTGACGATGTTTAGCACTTTTAGCCTACAATTAATCGACATGTTCTCTCTTCTTTTTTTTTTATGTCCCCCATTTTTTCTAACAAAAAATGTATACTTTTTATCCCATGGTTGACAATGTGTTAGCACTAAAATTTAGAGATACAATTAGTACTCATTCGAAAGTTACCGTTGCTTCTCTCGTGTGTGTTTTCTCCTATTTTTATGTCTTCCCATATCCTTTTCAATTTAAGGAAGTTTGAGACCCTTTGTGGAGAAATTTTTTTATTCATGTTCTAAAAAACCAAAGAGGGTTTTTTTAGTGTCCCTATATATATTAACACTAAATTTCCTATTCCCTCAGGCTGCATCCAAACGAAGACCCTCTGTTCTAAAAACGAGTTTTTTTTTACGAAATTATCATCGACCAGACGACCAGACGACAGCGAGTCATTCCTCCACACAAACGAAAGGGACACGTACGTAAAGGTGCGTGCTGCGGTCGATTCAAATGTCAAATTCAACTCTGTACGACGACGAGGTCGGTCCAGTCCAATTTTCCAAACGGCCGAAAAAGGGGAGACGAGGTCGTCGGCGCTTCCCATGACCGACTCGGCTTCGTGCCGTCCGCACCTACGCGATGCTTCGCGTACTCCCTCAAGCATATCTCTGCTGCTGCAGGGTGCAGCTGGGCAGCCTGCCTGCCTGCCTGCATACTTGGCCAAGGGGAAAGGTAGGCGAGGGAACCAACGCAACCTCTGAGCTCTCACGACCTCTCTTCGGCAAACAAACATGGCGTCGCGCTTCTTGTTCGGGAGGATCCAGTCGGCTGGCCGTCTTTCCGGCGGCCACCGTGGCCCGTGGCTGCTCCGAGGTCCTCTTCCACCGGCGGGGGATCGATCGGTCTGCAGCAACGCGTACGGGCCACAAATCAAGACGGACACCAGAATCACGGTCTGTTCTGCCGTTTCAAGTTCAATTCCATAGAATCAATAGAGTTAAATAAATACCTTTGAAGAAGAAATGAGTCCAGATAGTTCATGCTTGGTCCTTATTTGGATATGTC
This sequence comes from Chrysopogon serrulatus, assembly GCA_015844335.1. Classification (NCBI taxonomy): domain Eukaryota; kingdom Viridiplantae; phylum Streptophyta; class Magnoliopsida; order Poales; family Poaceae; genus Chrysopogon; species Chrysopogon serrulatus. The sequence continues at coordinate 56,746 of JADLZL010007793.1, read as the reverse complement.
GATATCTTTCCCTTTTCTTTTTTTTTTTTCTCTCTGTGCCTGTCCTTTGTTTCTGCTTACAGAACTTCTCTGATGCCCACTGCTTGCACCGAACGTGCAGGAACATGAGCCACATCTCGACAGGTTTTCAGATCCCCAGGTTGCCCATGAGCATCAACAGTTCGTTCAGTTCCTCGACAGGATGCTGGACGCGATAAAGAATCCTCAAAGTCTTGCACAGATGCAGCGCCAGAGGCTTGCCAGTGGGGGGCTCAAAGTTTTGGATGATGACATATGAGTCAAATTCTCTGCGCAAATACAAGAGTTGAAGAAAGTAAGAAATGTGAACAGTTTGTGTTGTATAAAGTGACCCTGCTGTATCTTGTAACTAACAATGTGCAACTTCAGTGTGTGAGCCTGCTATTGTTCAGGTTCATTCAGATTATTGATCAGAACATCAGCTAATATCAGATAGTATACACATATAACATGTACTTGAAGCAATTTCATTTCCCTGTATTGGAGTTGCATACCAAAGCTGATCATCTAACACAGTATTACAGATTCATTAATAAAGTGCATGCTTACCTTTGTTTCAATTGTTACCAGCTCATCTTTGTAACCTTGCAACTGAAGTAGCAACAGCATAATTGCAGTCTCACAGAAAGATGTCTGAAAATGTCAACCTTCTTCCTAAAGATGCCAATATCTATCACAGATTTCCTCTTTCCGTGTGTTTCTCATGCTTGAGAATAGGCATATCCCTACATCACGCAGTATTCATGTTGCTTCATCAGATAACATAGGAGTTGGGGGAAATAGTATGATAGAAAACGAAGTGCTGCAGAAGTTCAAACAGAAACGCAGGTACAGCTTACACAAAAAGCTATCACCATCGACTACACCCATAAATCAAAAGAACGGCAAAGTTGTATGAAGGGCTATCAGTGCAAAAGAAATGGATGACAACACTGACCTAGTGACCTGTCCTGCTCACATGCCAGGGAACCATTTTAATTTAAAATTTATTTAGAAGAGTTTAAACAGAAGAAAGAAAAAATTGGAAATTTTATTGCTCATAACTTCCATTTATATCTTGGCTACAGATGAGAATGGCCAGTTCAGACACCATATATTAGCAGCAAAACGGAGGTCTGGAATGCCTTTAAGAGTATGAATAATCTAATATACGAATTTGCAAACAAGTTATAGTCACCACCTTTTTTTTCATGGAAATGTCGAACTGCATACACAATTACACATACTGCTCATCAACAGCCAGTGGTCTGTATAACGATGTGTTCCTCGAGTTTCCATCAGAAAGGCATATCAGTACCACTGGGATAAATCATATTGCCATAACCTTCAACAAGATAAAAAGGATTAATATCATAATGGAGAAGACAGCTGCAGTTATACATAGATATGTCTTACAAATATATCTAACCTATGGGGCAGCATTCTAGACTACACAAAAGCATAACAAAGTAGACTGAATAAAATGGCTTTGCTGTTACCTGACAGAAAGCACATACTACAAGTGGAGACGCACCATATCTACCAGACTGACACTCCGGTTTGGCTAGTTTTTTATACTACTTGAAGGGGGGAAAAAAGATGCTTCCACTCAGATCATTTGCTATAACAAATTACTTGAAGGGAAAACATATGCAGCCATTTTGTATATTTACTATAACAACTACCTACAGTCAGTGACTCAATGGCATGTATGATTAATATGTCTAATTACATTTAAGTTTGCACATGGATCAGCAGCAAGGCAGGAAGAGGATCTTTTAGATTATTAAAATAGTATCACTGTATTCAAGAAAGTTGCTATCATTAGGTTCAAGAAATAATTAAGGTGCATAGAACATCAAATAATCTTCTGTACTTTTTAAAACCACCTGTGTGTTGTTATCTGGATGCATGGGGTGACATAGATCTGGTCTGGGAATATAGCCTTCCTCTCTTAGTTCTTGAAGCAGGGCCTTCAAGGACGTGTAGATATCTTCAGACTCAGGGTGGCTTTTATCTGACGCAACAAATAAATGGCTGCTGTTATTAACATCTACCCAGCTGTACCCAGGTATCTTCAGGATCTTATTATCCTTCATCAATCTTCTAACTTTTGATACACCATCCCATCGCCCAGCAACTGCATTGATATTGGACATGAGGACATAATAACCAGAATTACCAGGGTCCAGCTTGAACAGTTCTTGGGAAGCAATGTCCGCAAGTTCAACATTGCGATGCACACGGCAAGCATGGAGAAGAGCACCCCAAATGCCAGCATCTGGCTTGAAAGGCATATCAGCAATAAATTGTATAGCTTTATCTAACGTTCCAGAACGACTGTATAGATCAACCATGCAAGCAAAATGCTCCATTCGTGGTGCAATCAGATATTCCTTAGTCATGCAATGAAAAAGTTGGAGTCCTTCTTCAACCAGCCCAGCATGAGCACAAGCAGATATCAAAGCAAGGAACGTTACATGATCTGGCTTGTATCCTTCCTCCTGCATACGATGTAAGAAGCTCACCGACTCTTTAACAAGACCATGGGCCCCATAGGCAGAAATTATACTATTCCATGATACTTCATTCTTATCAGGCATGAATTCAAAAACACGAAGAGCCAACTCCATGTCCCCACATTTCGCATACATGTCTATCAGAGCACTCTCAGCAAATATGTCAGCCTTTATAGGACCCTTTAAGATAACACCATGAATCTCCCTCCCATAATATATAGCTGGCAAACTTGCACATGCGGATAGGGCAGAAGATATGGTTACATTATTGTACTTTATTCCTTCCATACACATCTGACGGAAAAGGTCAAGAGCTTGTTGTGGTTCTCCATTCTGTGAAAAGCTTGAAATCATCGAGTTCCATGTCACCTCATCCTTCAGAGACATTTTGGAGAAGATATAATGGCTCAGGTCAAGCCTGCCACACTTTGCGTACATGTCCATCAGTGCACTCTCCACATAACATTTTCCTTCATATGCATTTCTTAGAACATAACCATGGATCTCCTGACCAAGAGGCAATGCAGCCATACTAGCACATGCTGGCAAGACGCTAGCTACACTAACAGCATTTGGTTTGATGCACTGTTCTAACAAATACCGGAACATTTGCAATGCCTCTTCACTCATCCCATTAAGAACATAACCTGATATCATCGTACTGCCAATAACCACATCGATAGCCCCAGCCACATCATACACATTCTGTGCCATCCTCACATCCCTGCACTTGAAATAGATGTCCACCAAAGCACTCACCAAAAAGGCATCCATGTGCACACAATTCCTGATAATGTAACCATGTACCTCCTTACCCTGCTTGAGACCATTCAAGTCAGTCAAAGCCGGTAGCAAACTCACTAGCGTAACTGAATCTGGTCGAGCACCACTCCTCTGCATATTGCAGAACAATCCCAATGCTTCGTCAAGAAGCCCATTTTGAACACATCCTGAGATCATTCCGTTCCAGGTTACCAAATCATCCCGTGGCAACAGTTCAAACAATCTCCATGCATCATCCAAGCATCGGCATTTGGCATACATCGATAGCAATGTGTTAGCCACTGCCACTTCCGGCTCTAAACCACATTTCACCGCCAGAGAGTGAAGTTGCACCCCAGACAGCAAGTCAGCCTCAGTGGCACACACAGACAGAAAGCACGCCAGAGTCGCAAAATTGGGCTCACAACCGGACGCCCTCATGCTCCGGAATAAATGCACCGCGCCATCCACGTCACCAGCCTTTATGCACCCGTCCATCATCACGTTCCACAGGACGCAGTCCCGCTCAGGCATTCCGTCGAACGCGTCGCGGGCGTCCCTGAGGAGGCCAGCGTCAGAGTACATCTTGATGAGCGCGCTCCCAACGTAGACATCGGTGGCGAGCCCGATCGCCCGCGCTGTGCGGTGGACCAGGCGACCGAGGGCGACACCGCTCCGAGCGCGGCGCAGGACTTGACGACGTAAGGGAGGGTGTGCGCGTCGGGGCTCGGCGCGGCGGGGTGGGTCCACATCTTGACGTAGAAGAGGACGGCGAAGCGGTGGTGCCCCGCCGCGGTGAACCCGCGGATGAGCCAGTTCCACGGCAGCGACGATGCGGCGGCGGCGCGCGGGAGCGCGGAGAACACCGCGACGGCGTCGCGGAACCGTCGCGCGAGCACGTACATGCCGAGGAGCCGGGTGTGGAGCGCCGGGTGGCTGTGGCTGGAGAGAGCGCCGGACACGACGGCGCGAGCGTGGATTTGGAGGCCCAGCGGGAGGTGCGGCGCGGAGACGCAGCCGCGCAGGAGCGCCAGCAAACGGTCCGCGGAGGAGACATCCGTGACGGCCGCCGTAGTGGAGAAGGTGGTAGAGCAGCATGGCAGCGGCGGCAGCTTGAGGCCGCGGTGACCGAGGCGCATGGCGAATTGGTGAGTGGCGACCGACGGCGACGAGGCCGTCGTCGTCGAGGAGGAGAGAAGCCGAGGCGGCCGACTGCCGAAGCTGGCTGCTGCGTGCGATCGTGGTCGGGGACGGGGATGATGGATTTTTCCCCCGCGAGGCTTCTCACAGGACCCGGAAGGAAACGAAATCTCGTGGCCCATGAAGAATAATGCAGCCCAACAGCCCAGTAGCCCGCTGACTTTGGTTGATCTCGACAAGTTGCTAAAAAAAAAGTTGATCTTGACAAGCCTCTTGTTTTCCAGGTATGATTCACTCTTTGCAATGATTGATGCGATCGTTTGTCTTGTGAATCTTAGCTTTTGTCAAGTACTCTTGTTGAATTGTCTGTCTTGTGCACTTCACAATTTTCATCATCTGAGCTTGTTTAATACAACTTTGGGTTTTTTGAAAACGGGGTCTAATGTTACATTCTGTTTTCTTTCTTGGCAATAATCGTGGTAGACGTGGCGACATGTTGCTGATGTGTAGCATTATGAAAGAACACCTCAACAACTAGTTCAGGATCCAAGACAAAGGGCTTTAGCATCACCTCATCGCCTGTCTTTCGGACATTGTCATGGTTCATATAATCATATATGTGCATTCAGTTCAAAGTTCATATGGTATACTGATGCTTGTTGATCCATTCTGATGTGAAGAACAGAAGATAGTATTTCGCTGCCTCCGCAGTCTATGCATTGCCAGCTGTCTCAAAATTTCTCTCAAAATCAGAGCATCAGGTATTTGCAGATGCAAAGATTCTCAATCTGACAGCAAATAGCACTTTGTATATCTGATGCATATTCTGGCCGGTTTGAGTTTACAGATTCTGAAGAGTGCTGCAATGTGTTTGAGAAAGGTATGAGCAGCTTAGGCAATCGTTTCATGATTACATTTAACTCAATTACATTTGACAAATGCTTCGGCACTATCACTTTGAGATCAGGTTCGAATGCAATCAACTACCACATTTGCAATCAACCACTGCTTTCTTTAGGGGGAAAAAAAAGCTTATGACTGCTTTTATAGAAGGCCATAGAATAGAAATGATCTCTTACAACTGTATGGCTGGGATTCCAACTTAGGGGGAAGCACAACGGATTCCAACTTATGGGGAAGCACAACACAGGCAAGGAAGCTCGAGGCAAACATCCAAACAGCAAAAGAAAGGAACAGCCACTAGCAGAACTCCAACTCTAAAGAACTAAGCAACCAGGACATCATAGCAAGTTCTCCATGTTATGTAGCTTCCTTTCATTGACAAAATACTAAAGCCACTTCCAGTTGGCATGTGTAATAATCCTCCAGATATCCATGATCAGCTTCCTTCCACAAAGTCCACCACTTCTGCAAAAACAGAACAATTTTGTGCAGAACTTCAGTACAGAATTTGGGGAATTGGGCTCAATAGACATTTCATTATGAGTTGTCCACAACACCCAGACTACAATTGCGGAGATAAAAGAGTTTGAAATCATATAACTGCAACCCTGGAGGTAACCAAGTTTCATACAAGGGGGACTCTACAATCAAACCAGTACTACGCTACTGATCATGCTACTTTGAGCTATACCTGTAATGACAATCAAAAGGTTGTGGGAAAAGAAAATGCAAAAATATCAGCTTTCTGAATCATAAAGAATTCAGAAAATCACAGTCATAGTCATAATCATTGGGCAGTGTTTAGAATGCACTCCAGCTCCAGCTGCTCTGGATGATGCCATAACTTTGTACAATAATCAAAATTGCCCATCGATGCAAAACACAACATTAGGCCTGAAATACCATCACATTAGATGGGCTTCATGAAATGTTTTGGCTGCGTGTTTACCAGCTTCAAACCAACAAACCATAAGATGGTGTAGAGAATCAGTGTACTTCTGTACTTTGAGTTTTGTTGCTGAAGGAAAATTTATCTTCCTTCTGAAAACTGGTTCTAAGTTCAGATAATGGTGTTGCAAAACAAACTCAATGCCAACCATTCACGGCATGAAATTTCAGATTCTTTGCAGTTGATGGTGCCCTCTAACTTGCCACAAAAAATCTGATAACATTTCAATCATGAAACAAAGCCAATGTATAAACAGAAAGAAGATGAAGAGATCACCATTCAATTGATAAATATCTGAAGCGCCTTGGCAACGTCCTTCCTCAGGCCGGTGAAGCTTTGCGCTCTCCTTGGCCTCTGCGATCCGCTGCCTCTTCAGCTTCGCCTCCAGCCGCGCCGCCGTGTCGTCACCGATGTGCCCGAACGCCCTCTTCAGCGTTCCGTGGCCGCACCTCGCATCAATCGCCTCCGCCTCCGCGGAGAGGCAAGGGTACAGCTCGGCCAGCTCATCGAACCCCCTCGGGTCCTCGCGCGCGTCGGCCGCACCCGCACGGGTCTTTTTCTCCCTCTTCCCCGCGCGCGTGCCCTCCCAGATGAGCTTGGAGAGCTTGTAGATGGTGACGTCGCCGTCCTTCACCGGGATTATGCCGCGTTTGAGGCGGATGGCGGCGTTGTGGTACCGGGTGCGGAGCGCGCGCAGCCGCTTGGCGACCTGCTCGGGGCTGAGGCGGTCCTCCGCGCGGAGACGGCCCCGCAGCGCGGCGGCGAGGTCGTCGGGCGACGGAAGTTTCCGTCGCCCGTGCTTCTGCTGGTGCGACACGACGGCCTCGAGGAGCGCGATCTCGTCGGAGGCCGGCCACGACCGCACGGGGGGCGGGGTTTCCTGGAAACGACGGGCTCGGGCTCGGGACCTGAAGAGCCGTCCGAGAGCAGCGAGGACGCGGCGGAGACATCGGACTCAGGAGCAGAGTCGAAGGATGTCGAAGGTGACGACGGGGGATTAAGATGTTCGTCGGAGACGCTGGAGGTGCTGCCGTCCGAGGACGACAGCGAGGGGAGCTCCTCCGATGTCATCTGCGGCTGCGGCGGCGGCGGCGGCGGCGGCGGCGGGGATGGTTTTAAAAACGGTGGATCTCGCAGTTGTCAGGTTTCAGTTTTATTTTCTCTTGTTTCAGGTTTTGCTTGGGACTTGGGGCTATAAACGGTGGATCTCGCAACCAATCAGTTCTCCACTTCTATTGGATATTTAACAAGACATTTTCCCCATACTTACTATTATTTCCTACCACTTATATGACCAATTGAACACATCAAATAATAGCCAGTTTTCGTTAAAATATATAAGAAAAATTAAAAATAAAATTACTTTTATCAAACGGCTTCAATGTGAAATATTAATTTCAAAAAAACTAAAGTTTTAAAAGTCGCTAAAAAAATGAAAAATACTATGTTGATTATTTCAAACACTTGTAAAATTTGGTCAAAGGCATTGAAAAATTTGTTTCATACTTTTTCATTGAATAATGATAAAATTCTATGATAAGAGTTTCTTGACTTTCTAAAGGCTTATTTTTTTTCTCTCTCTTTCGTAAATGCATTGTCATGTCATAAAAAATATTTGTGGCAATGTATTCAATGCAAATAAAACTTAGAACATATTTATTTTCTTGGGCAAAAGATTTGACATGCACCTTTTGTCATTTATTTTGCTAGTCAATCCAAACATATAGGCAAAACTTTGGCAAATGGACAAAACATTTATTATTTCTATTTGCTCTCCAAAGATTCATAGAACTAGATAAAACCTACCTCAGGATCATCGCTAGACGCCCACTGTCCCTCACGAACCCACCCAACAATCAACGTGCCCTCATTAATTAGGGGTAAATCAAGGCAAAACAGGGCAAAAGTTTAAGGGCAAATCTTTAGTTCAAAAGCTTTGCTCTAAGCAAATGAAAACAAACAAGCCTCACTTGAAACTCTCATTGAGATTGACTTAAATCGATGTAGTCAACCACTTGTGTTGCATTTGACCAGATGGCCTATATCAAGGGCCGTGGCCTCAATTGTGCCTACGATGTTGAACATCTCGCTATGCTGCTATCCATTCAAAGTCATAGTAGAACTCGTGTCTTATTATTGTCGGACTGCCAGAGGCATGTAATTGACACTACCTTGGTGAATTTAGGAAAGTCTTTGAGGAGTCTTGTTCCAAACGAGGGGTAAAATGTTAAAGTTCTCTTTAGAATATAAGAACTTAACAGCTCACGAATAGAAAAAGAATAGAAATTTATAGGATTGCAATGGAAAATAAAGGATTAAAAATGATAGAAATATTATAGAAGATAGATGTGTGGATATTCATGAAAAATTCATTAGGAATAGGAACATTTACGAACATGAAGTGCATAGTCTGGTAGGCAGCGGCAATGGCTAATCATCAATTGAAGATCTGAACATTTATCCAATATTAACCATAAACAAAAGGTTAAAATGGATGTTCTCAATCTTTAAAATTTCCATATTTTTAAGGATTACTACAGGATTCCTCAAAAATCTCCATTCCTGTGAACCAAATGGATGCCCGTGGTCTGTGGCGTTCCCTTGAAACAAAGAGCCCTAAATGTCCCCTCCTCGCTGACTCGCACGTGCGTTTTGAAAGCCCTCACCCGCCGCTCACGTGCCATCCATCTATCCATCTCTCAGCTCTCGTCTTTGACAACCGTACGCCCCACCGTGTTCCCGCGCCGCCCACGAACGCCTCCCGGCGCTGCCCATGACGACGGTGTCGCGCGCGCTCGGCTCCGCGTTCGCGGGCTTCACGCGGGCACCCGCGGCGGCGCAAACCGCGATGACCCTGCCCTCCCCGTGCGGCTCGTCGGCGCTGCTACTCCAGCACTGGCGCTGGAGCCGCCAGCCGCGCCCGGCGGTTCTCGTCCGGCCGCGCCGCACGGATTAGCATGAGCCTGCGCGCCGGCATCGTCGGGCTTCCCAACGTCGGCAAGTCCACCCTCTTCAACGCCATTGTGAGTAACTAAACTTGCTTGTTTCGTTGCTTGCTGTTCCTACTTCCCAGGAGGAATTCGTGTTGCAAGAGTAACCGGAGATTTCTAGATGGGAGAGAAATGTGTTGGTTATTTTCTTCTCTTATATATTCGTCTAGATTCGTTCATTAGATTGTTATAAGGTGGACATGTAACGTGTATGTTGGGTGGATGTCGTGGACGCCAACTGTTCGACGTTTTGCCTCATAAATATTCTTGTCGAATAAAGTTCACAACTTATCCTGTTATTTGTGTTGTTCTGCTGCTGAACAAGTTGCCTTTATGAACTTGTTGCAGTAAAATGTTTCAAATGGAGAGATGCACGTGTTATACATAGGACAGGTTCTTCCCTGAAATAATTTGATGTTAGTTCTGTTCTCAATATTTTTCAGGTTGAAAATGGGAAGGCACAAGCTGCAAACTTTCCCTTTTGCACCATAAATCCCAAATGTTGGTGTGGTGGCTATCCCTGATCCTCGTTTGCAGGTGCTCTCAAAATTAAGCAAGTCACAGCAGACGGTCCCAACATCCATTGAGCTTGTGGACATTGCAGGTCTCGTCAAAGGAGCAAGCAAAGGAGAGGTACAAGTTTTGTCATTGTCTTCAATTAACGTTCAGGATAGCTCCAACTCTGCTGAGCAAAGTTGAGATGGTTTTGAGATTTACATAGTGGTATTATTGTTGACAATTGAAAACAGGGACTAGGAAATCAATTCCTTTCAAATATTCGTGAAGTGGATTCCATACTTCAGGTTGGTCTCTTATACTGATACTTGTATGCTTAAGCTTTGATATGTTTTCCCAAGTTCTAGTGGTGTGAGCCAGGCACTGGCAACTTTATACTTTACAGGCTAATACAATTCTCCATTAGATATCCCATTTTTCTCCATTATGTGATATATGAAGTAAAATTGGAGCCACTCTGTTGTCCTTATCCAGCACTGCAACTCACTGCTGGTGCTTCATTATCATTTCTTTCTTTCTTTCTTTTTTTGTGAAAGATCATTTCTTATTTATTGGAGATAGAAAAATATTAGCTGTGTCGAGGCACTAGGAGTAACTAATTATCTGTTCTTTTTTACTGGATTCTCAGGTTGTGCGATGCTTTGAGGATGATGATATAGTTCATGTCAATGGCAAGGTCGATCCCAGATCAGACATTGATGTCATTAACCTAGAGCTGATATTTTCGGATCTTGAACAGGTAATTTGGTGAAGGAATTTCCATTCTTCTTGATATCACGCATTTCAAAATAAGAAACTTCTATTACTATCTATGATCCTCTCCAACTGCTGACAGTTGTGTACTAACTGTAGATAGAGAAGAGGCTAGATAAGCTTAACAAGAGCAAAACTAAAGATGCGCAAGTAAAAGTGAAGGTAAGACTACAGGTTCTTTCATTCTGTTGACCTTTTGTTCTATGTTCTAACTGTTGTAACTACTTAGGAACAAGCGGAGAAATCAGGATTGGAAAAAATTCAGCAAGCGCTTATGGAAGGAAGGCCTGCAAGATCGGTCGATTTAGCTGAGCATGAGAAAGAAGCTATACAACATCTTTGTCTGCTAACTATGAAACCTGTCATTTATGTTGCTAATGTAACAGAATCTGATCTTGCTGAACCTGATAGCAATCCTCATGTCAAAGAGGTGGCTAAAGCAGCATCAGACTTGGAGTCTGGTATGGTTACAATATCAGCTCAGGTTTGTTGTATGCATCTAAACTACGGGAAGCTTTTGAAGAAATTTCTGTGAAATAATTTTATATTTTTTCCTGAGTGGTGTTGCCTACCCATATGTGTTCTACCTATGCTAACAAAATCATGGAATGTATAAACAGGTTGAAGCTGAACTTGCTGAGCTACCTTTGGAAGAGAGAGTAGAATATTTAAAATCTCTTGGTGTTGCTGAAAGTGGACTAGGAAATTTGGTAAAAGCAACATATAATCTGTTGGGATTAAGAACTTATTTCACAACAGGAGAAAAGGTGATCTTTTATGCTGTTAAAGGTTTTTTTTCCAGCAGTTAACACAAACTGACAGACCTTTTACTGTGTCCTTTTAGGAAACAAAAGCTTGGACCATTCTTTCAGGTTTCCTTCTTCCTCACAATTATTTTATTCTAATATTTGAAGAAGTTTTTGTAATCATTATAACTGCATGTCATGTAATTCTACTTGTAGGGATGACTGCGCCACAAGCAGCTGGAGTTATTCATAGTGACTTTCAGAAAGGATTCATCAGAGCTGAAACTGTAAGCTGTGTACAAATTGATGTTCAGATTTCATTTTACATGTTATGATATATCGCAGTTACAAATGCCAATACTTCACCTCTATGGAATTTGGATATATCATTACCTGCTTTTTTTGTTTGATATTTACTAATTGTAAAATAATTGCTACCATACCTCAGGTATCCTATGATGATTTTGTTGCAGCTGGTTCCCTTGGAGCAGCAAGGGAGAAAGGGCTGGTAACGATATTTGCGTTGCGACACCTTTACATTCAGTGATTTGAAACCTGCAGTTAGAAAAAAAATATGCTTTTTTCGCTTGTTTATTTATTCTGTCACTTTGACTGCAGTTGAGGTTGGAAGGGAAGGATTATGTGGTGCAGGAAGGAGATGTCATGCTTTTCAGATTCAACGTGTGACAACAATAGTAGCAAAAAGCTTCAAAACATCGGAAATTTGTCCTAGGCAGAATATAGTTTGCCCATACTGTGAGATATTTTTTTGTCCTCTTCACCACCGACTATTGATCTACCAGCATTGTTTCTTTTCTTATGAGGAAAAATACAATGGCTCACTCTGTACGATTATCATTTGTTGAATTATGAAAAAGGCGCCATGCAATAGTTCTCATGGAATAGTTCTTCAGTGTAGGTTCTCTTCTAATACCACTGGTGGCCTTATGGGTCACTCGAGATACGTTGCCTCTCATTTTCTGAATAACAACAGGTCGAATGATTGTATATTTATTATGACAATAAAATTGATGTCAGCATTTTGTTCAAATCTGCTTGAAGTTTTTGCGAGGACTTTATAATTTTACATTACAAGATATTAGTAGGCCCCCCTACAAAGTTAAGGCAAGGCCAACACTAACATTTATCAATTTTAGCTTTGCCTAAAAGTAATACTCCACGTAGACTAAAGATGATCTAGAGTTAATATTCTCTTAATGCAGGCTATAGTTCATGTTCCCATGAGTCTCTATCTATTGCTTACAACATGGTAACTACTTTTCTATGCTCTTGAGTCTTCAATGGATGTTGGAGGAGGTGAGATGACAAGATTGTATTCACTGCAGCGTGTGCTCTAATGAGTGCTTAGCCATTTGTCAGATGTGGATATGGCCTAGGAAGGTGACACACACAGTCTTCACCATGAGACACGCTCTAGTGAGTGTTGCCTTTTGTCAGATGGGGATATTATAGCCTCTGCAAGCATATCTAATAGCCTACGAGACTATAAATGCGTGTTATGTGGATTGCTAACTCAAACGTGGCCTTTGAGCAGCATGGCAGCATGGTGCATTGGGTACGCCCCTAAGGCTAGTCTCAATGGAAGTTTCATGGCACAGTTTCATATGCACCCAGATTTTGGAAACAGTGCAGAAGAGTTTCATCCCCATGAAACTATCTTTACTCACATGAAACTTTCACGGTCTCTCTATTAATAAATACTGTGCCATGTCAGCGTATTTAATGTCCATGAAACTCTATGAAACTTCCATTGAGATTAGCCTAAATGTTGCAAGGAAAATCTCGGATACCAAGGAAGGGAGAGAGTGCATGGAGCTACATTAGAGGTGTAAATCATGTTCATGTGCTTGAGCCGGTCCTCCATGCCGCTTGTCTTTTTTTTATTGAATCTAGTGCTTTTTACATGCATGCAAGTAGCCGTTGACAGGAAACAAAATATGTAAGTTTTGGCTCCTTCGGTGATTGCCCGTCCTTAGGTCACTACATGTAACAGTGTCATATATTTATTGTTGCTAGATGCTTGGAACTCAATGTGATTTGCGTCTTATTAAAGACGCAACACTTTCGAAACTCCCTAAAAATGAAGAATTGGAGAACGTGGCAATGGTTTAGAGCCCAGACTAAAAGAATCATCGACCATGGCAATGGTGGTTTTCTAATATTTGCGCAATTTCTTTATCACAACATCATAAATAAGCATAATCCAAGCAATGGGGCCCATCTAGCATGGTGTCTAATAATTGCTGTGTATTGGTAAAAACATGTAGAATTGGTCAAACACCTTGCCTTTGGGTGTTTTGTCAACTATATAAGTGGGCTACCTTCAAAATTCAGATTCAGATGACATAGATTATTAAAAATACAACAAAAGAAAATGACGCTAAGGCCAAACACTTTGCATTGGGGATTTTTTCTAAAAAAAATGTCATATATCCATTTTTGTCTGTGCACCTCGTGGATAGACGATTTCGCGAAAAGTGGACACCAAAGGTTGAGGCAGCGCGAGTTCACATTTGCTAAACGGCCCCTGCAAAAGCTGGAACAGAACAGTTGAACCCCTCTCCCCTTCAGGACGCGCGCAAGCAGAACCAGCCATCACTCAGCCGCCGCCGCCGCCGCCGCCGGAGTCATGGATTCCCGCGGATTCGATTCCGCCGGCCGCATATTCTCCAACGCCACAGAGATGTGGGCCGAGGAGCTCGGCTCCACCGCCACGGCTTCCACCGCGGGGGGAGCTGAACCCGCCCCGGCCCCCGCCACCGCCGCTGAAGCAAGCGAGGAAGGAGCCAGCGACGGGAAGCGCAAGGAGTGGTACTCCAAGGCTATCGCCTACTGGCAAGTAAAGAACCCCACTCTTCCTCCTCCCCGAGGCCCTGAACCCTAAACCCCCAGATCCAAATGTTTATTCATGCCTACAAATTTATTTTCGAATTGGTGCCGTAGGGCGTGGAGGCGTCGACCGAGGGGGTCCTGGGAGGATATGGCTGTGTGAACGATGTGGATGTCAAGGGCAGCGACGCCTTCCTCCGCCCTCTCCTCGCAGACCGGTTCGGCACCGCCAAGCGTCATCTGGTTGCGCTTGGTGAGTTTGTTTATTACTGCAAGGAGCTTGTTTCTGTGCGAGTTTTGTTAGTGATTTGAAAATTCCTGTAAATTATAGTGTAATGTTTATTTTATGGAATCCTTGTGTCCAATCTGGGGTGTTCTCATGTTCATTTTCCAAAATGTGTCAGATTGTGGCTCGGGTATTGGGCGTGTCACAAAGAATTTTCTTCTCAGGCATTTCAACGAGGTATGCGACTTGTCTTCTCTTGTTATGCTCCTTTAATCCTGAAGATAAATGCATATTCAGAAACTGCAGCAGTGCAGCATCTTGTAGATGTATGCATACAACATACCATACCATGATACTCGCATCAATTGAACCTATTTCCATTCTTTCTGATGTATACACATTTAAATTATTATATTCTGTTTGATCTGTGGTATTTTTGTTGTGTCTTCTTATGTTTTGATTCTTTTTGAAAATTTGGAAATTCAGGTAGACCTTGTTGAGCCGGTATCTCATTTTCTTGAAGCAGCACGGGAAAATCTTACTGGATTTATGGACCAAGGAGATGATTCACACAAGGCTGCCAACTTTTACTGTGTGCCTCTTCAGGTGGTACCATAGGTCATTATCTCTCTTTAGGTATTCTTTGAAAAATTATTATCCCCCTGTTCTCTGTATATAATCCTAGTTTACTTCATACATCAGGACTTCACTCCTGAGGAAGGAAGATATGATGTGATTTGGATTCAGTGGTGCATAGGGCAACTTCCTGATGATGATTTCATTTCGTTTTTTAATCGTGCAAAGGTGACTTGACTATGACTTAATTAATTTATTTTAAATTGTACAGTTGTTTTGTTGGATTGTATTGAAACATTTGGTTGCATTTAAAGTGCAAATTTTACACTAGTATTGGCAAATAAGTGCTATACTACAATTTTAGGTTTTATGGAATTCTTTTCCATGTAAATAATGGCCTGCAGATGAACTTCTTGGTGCACTGGTAGAAAGATTTCCTGTATATTTTTTTCAGATACTACCTGGACAAATGTTGTATTTCTGGTTGTATATCAATCTTTGTTCTAAGAAAATGCCAATTCACCCATATAAGCAACACTATTTGTAATCATACTACCTTTTCCTTAGATATGCAATTGAACGAACCCTTCCAAACGGTGCTGTTTGTGCGCCTATTATTAGTGCCGATTATCAAATTCTATTTCATTCTAATCAGGCATATACTTTAATTTTCTTTCCAGGTTGGGCTCAAACCTGATGGTTTTTTTGTTTTGAAAGAAAACATTGCAAGAAATGGTGAGTTTGTTGTACCATATATTTTGTCTATATACTACAACATATTTTCTTACGAAAAGCAGTGTTGTACTCAGCTGGAAATTGTTACAATGCATTGATGTTGCTCTGAGAACACAATGTATGCTTGATGTTATATTTTCAGGTTTTGTGTTAGACAAGGTGGATAACAGTGTCACTAGATCAGACCCATACTTTAGGGAGCTGTTTAAAAGGTGTGGGTTATATATCCTCAGTGTTAAGGTAAACATTCATAAGTGCTGATGTTATTTAGTTTTTTCTTTATCTTTCCCATCACCCCATCTAATCCTGCAAAGGAAACAGGACCAAAAGGAGCTCCCGGAGGAACTATTTGCTGTCAAAATGTATGCGCTGGTGACCAGTCAACCAAAAATCCAAAAAGGTGGAAAGAGAAGGCGGCCTAAAAATTCACCTCGCATGATCCGCTCTTGAAGAATAGGTGGGCAGTGAGCTGCTTGGCCTTTCTGGTCCTGTATTGCTACTGGCTTGTGCTAAAGTTTCTAGGACATCAGTTTTTGCTGTGTAGTTTTATTTCTATACACTTCATTTCTTTACAAGCTCAAATTTTCTTTGAGATCAACTTCATTCTTCTGAATCTCAACTGATTTTGTATCATCTAGATACAGTTGAAATATATGATCTCTGTTGAGTGTGCACGTTCACATTATTCTGAGGAATATGCTGAAAGCTAAAGTTCTGAATCAGAATGATCGACATGTATTTTTCAGTTCCATCTCATAATAACGTGTCTAAATATAATGAGATAAACCAGAACTGGGCTTATATCGTGAGAAGTAAACGCTCATTGATAGCTGGCCTATACAATTTACTGGATTTCGAGTGCCATCTGCAACAACCGAAGCCCAAAAGCGTCCTTCTGTGGCCATAACAAATTCTATGTCTGAAATTCGTTATTTCTTGCCCTTTTTTCATGCTTCCTTTTAATTATCATAATCATAGGTAAGAAGTGAGCTGCTCAACTGGTTAGGTGGAAGGTGTGGTCGCACCTAGCCACCCAGGTTTAAATTCCTCGCCCACATTGAATTTTGTTGCCTATTTTCTTTCAATGAAAAAACGTTTTTATTACCTCCTAGGTTGGTTGTATTTTCTTTATTATCATTGAGCTAACATAACATGATGTTTGGTACACGGCAATGATTGTTTTCTTAACTGGCCTTAGCTGTTGCCACTCATACCTTTCTCAAACGTACAAAATTTGCACTCGCCTATCTGTAAACTAAAGCCCAGAATATCCAACAGATTTGCATGGATGCCTGTCTTAAAATCTGTAGTGCTCTAGGGTCTTTACCAACCCGCCTTAGCTGTCAGACAGAGACAACTCATGATGGGGAGTTGGGGACCCATAAACTCTATTTCTTTCCTTAGAGAGGCAAAACTCCTGCAAGAGAGAATCTTGCATTTGCAAGCGCCTGATGCTCTGATTTTGAGAACTGGACTGAAAGAGTTAACATGCCATTTTCGAGTCAGTTGGCAATGCACAGAATGTTGATGCGGCAAAATACTATCTTCACTTCAGAATAGATCAACAGACATCAGTACAACCACATGAACTTTGAACTGAATGGACATGTCAACCCATCGCACGAAGACAGATCCAGGATTGTCCCTGGCTTGAATATATATTACAGATCCCCTAGAATTTCTCATGCCAAGAATTGTGTTATGTGCGTCAGTTCTTCTTCCCAGGTGTCATGGATGGAGGCAATGTCCCAAAGACAGCGTCCCAAAGCGATGAGGTAATGCCAAAGCCCATGTCTTGGATTCTGAAGTGATGGTTGAGGTGATACCTCTGCATATCAGGCAAAGTTTGAAAGGGATCAAAACCTTGTAAACATTTCCATGGAGCAGCTGGCTAATTCATGACCTTTTTAAGAGGCATTAGGTCCTCACCTTGAGATGTTTTGCTGGGTCTTTGGATGGTTGCCCATGGTGCAAGTAGTAGTGAGTGCAATCATACATCACATATCCCAACAGACCACCTCCAAACAATGCAGGTGTGGTAGATGGAGTTGCGAAGAATGCGACCAGGTTCCAGAACTGAAAATAAAAACAGCAGAGAATTCAGTTGGATTGGTCATATTTTTTCTGATTGGTCAAAAGCTCCAGTTATGCAAGAGTTAGTACTTTTGTTGCGTGTACAACAGTTTCAGGGAATATACCGGGAAACACAAAATTGCTGTGGCAGTAGGAGGAAAAACAAGCCTGAGAGAGTCCATAGGGTGTTTATGGTGGCATCCGTGAAGAAGGTAATGTACTGTGTTCCACCTGCAACATTGCATTGACAACAATTTGAAGAGCAGAAGCAAGACATAATAAGACATTGCCAACTTGAAGGTTGAAGCATTCTTACCAGTAGGTTTTGGTCTCAATGTGGAATAGGAAGCGGTGCAAACTATATTCAATCAGCGTCCAAATAAATATTCCAAACAGAGCCATCAGAACTACGTCCTGAATGGTATTACCCATCAAAATAGATTTCACAAACAGGCAGCAGACAACAGGCAGCCATATAGTTGGCACAGCCCACCACTTTGTGCGAGTCAAGAACTGGACAATCCAAAAAAAATTGTTAGTACGGTTCACGTACCAAAACCCCATGGGATATCAATACGATGGAATGTGTTACCTCCAAGACTTCATTTGCGAAAAAGCGTGGACCCTCCTTGCTGACGATAGGCTGGTGAACCCATTCCTGGTAACGATCCTCAAGATGGCCAACCTTCATCAACAGAATTAAGAGGCAACCAGAAGACAGTTATGTGAACTGTGAAGCAACTGGATATCGATTCAGAAACTCGGGTTTTATAACTACATGTATAAAGCGCACAAGGTCTACCCACAATTATTGCCAAGGAAAAGACAGGCTAACATATTAGACCTGGTTTTGAAAAACCCCAAAGTTGCACTAACTAAACAAGCTCAAAAGCAATGGTAAGAACTGTAAAGTGCGCAAGACAATCCCATAAGCTACTTGACAAAAGGTAAGACTACTAACAACAGAAAAGGATCACAACAATAGAGTGAAAGCATACCTGGAAAACAAGGGGCTTGTTGAGATCAACCGTGAACTCCTGGACAACCATCTTCCCCAGTCAGCGCTGCACCTGCACCACAGAATCTCACATCACATACCAGTCCACATACAACAACAGTGAGGGAGCAAAGACAGATTCAAGCGAGCTATACAGTCTCCAACAGCACAGGTGTGGGGGGGGGCAACTCGTAGCTGGCGATGAACACGAATGAATGACAATGGAGAGGAGAGCCGCGCCCAAGTACTAGCGCAAGCGTGAGGCCCAGACACGCACCGGTGAGGGTATCATGATGACCACCTTTTCCTCCGGTGCCCACGACAGCAGCGTTTCCCTGACCAGGCAATCATCGGCATGTGGCTCGCTCCGCTCACGGTGCACAACAGGCGTTAACATTTATCTCCTTGTTCAATCGCCCACAGCGGATGCTCGCACGGATTTGGCAACCAGTACAGTACTTGAGAGTGTCACACCTCACAAGAGTGTGCCTCTACTCTCTAGTGTCTACAAGATTTTTTTCTTCCTTCTTTTTGAGTCTTAATGTTTTGCAGTCAAATTTCTGCACGAATCTGAACAGACTTGGTACAACACCGTGGCAACAAATGCAATCAATTTGGGTCTAGATCCAAGGCATTGGGGTCGTGAACTGAAACCACCGCCGCCGCCGCCGCCGCCGGAAAAAAAAAAAAACTCCGACGACTCGTACATCTACGAAACTAGACCGCGCGAGCGACATTGTGCAATGCAATGCGGCCGCCGGTAGCGGACTAACAGTCTAGCACGATGCGATCGAGAGAGGGGAGGGAGTGGGATCAGTGGGGGGCAGGGCAACTCACCGGCGTCAGCAATGGCGGGCTCTTCACCGCGAGCCGGGAAGCCCTCCTTCCTTCTCCCGCGGGCGGCGAGACAGAGAGGAGGAGGGAGGAGGGGGCGAACGGAGAAGAGCAGCGGATGGCAGCAGCCAGCAGCGGGCGCGGCGCGAATAAGAGAGCAAACACGGGGGCTTATCTGCAAAAAAGAATGAAGTGCCTCCAAGTTCCAGTCAGTCCGCCGCCAGATCCCCACGTCGTCTGTGTGGGGTTTTGCAAGGGTGCGTCTGTAAAATGGTGATCCGCCAAGGCCCAAGGGCTCTCGCTCTCCTCCTCTCAAATAGCCGCTGCCTGCGCTGTGATGCGATGGGGTTAATACCGGGGTGGGGCCCGCCAGCCAGCTTGGCAGTGGGCTGTGCCCTGCTGTGCGTGAACTCGCGATGGGGACACTGCATGCTGAGCTACACATCTCCAGGTTTGTTTGTTTTCTTTTTTTTTTTTTTTGTGCAAGGCTGGTGATTTACTGACCTTAACCATTTACTAATTAATTATTACGAGCACGACTCTATGGAGGTGTCTCTTCCCTGGCTGGTTCGGTGCAGCGGTTGAAATCTCCAAAGCCAACCCAGGGCAGTTCATTCGTGCAGATTTCCGGTTGAAATCTGTTTAGCCAGGGCAGGGCAGTTCCTATGAAATTCATGCGTGGTAAGTACCAGTACTATTGTAGAATGGGTACGTAGAACGGTAGAAGACAGCAGCAGCTTGAGATCTTGGCTACCGCGGGATCTTTCGGAGCGACTTGCCCACCGATGAGGGGCATGTGCTGCCGGCACATGTGGTGGGGGCAGCACGTGAACTGTTCAGAGACAGACAGAGATGAGCAAGCAACTGTAAATCCTCTCTCGGAAACGGTTCCGATCGCGCCCAAATCTGCTGGCCGTCGTCACTCGTCAGCTGTCCAACGCCGCAGGCATGGCCGTTTTGCTGGGTCCGCCCCACCGCATCCGCATGTGCGCTGGCTCGCTCGACCACCGGATCAGAGAGAACAAAGGAGACCCGATCAGGTCTCGCCAGTTACAGGGCGCAACCCGTCCTAACAGCCTGACTAAGCCAACTACTGATGGAGCTTTAATTAATTAAGCCTTCAGTAACTGAATGATTTACTTCTCTCGTGCACACAGGAGCAGGCCTGACGCAGATTGACAAAAGGCCTTCTTCACTAAGACAACAAAAAATCACTCACTACCAATACTCCTCAGGAATTACAGGCGACCAGCTCAAGGAGAGCAAAGCCGTAAAAGCTACTTGACCCAAAGGATGCGAAACACAAACGGACGGCGACCCATTACAGTATATATAGTACATTACAGTGGCCACAGCAGAAGCACAGACGCAACTCAGCGGCAACAACAACCAATCAATCATGCAAGCCACGCGACGCACAGAAAAACAAACTCCTCATTCAGAGAGACAACACGACGGGTCGAAGGGGGCACCCACGGAGCTCATCGCTATTCGGTCACGGCCTCCTCTTCCTCCTCGTCCTCGTACTCCTCGTCGGCGGTGGCGTCCTGGTACTGCTGGTACTCCGCGACCAGGTCGTTCATGTTGCTCTCGGCCTCGGTGAACTCCATCTCGTCCATCCCCTCGCCCGTGTACCAGTGCAGGAAGGCCTTGCGCCTGAACATGGCCGTGAACTGCTCGCTCACCCTGCCGGAACATCTCCTGGATGGAGGTGGAGTTCCCCACGAAGGTGCCCGCCATCTTGAGGCCCTTGGGCGGGATGTCGCACACACTCGACTTGACGTTGTTGGGGATCCACTCCACGAAGTAGGACGAGTTCTTGTTCTGCACGTTCAGCATCTGCTCGTCCACCTCCTTGGTGCTCATCTTCCCACGGAACATGGCTGAGGCCGTCAGGTAGCGGCCGTGGCGGGGGTCGGCAGCGCACATCATGTTCTTGGCGTCCCACATCTGCTGGGTCAGCTCAGGGGACTGTGAGGGCACGGTACTGCTGTGACCCGCGAGAGGTCAGCGGGCGAAGCCGACCATGAAGAAGTGGAGACGAGGGAACGGGATCAGGTTCACAGCAAGCTTGCGCAGATCAGAGTTGAGCTGACCAGGGAACCTCAGGCAGCATGTCACACCACTCATGGTAGCAGAGATAAGATGGTTCAGGTCACCAACTGCAACATCAGAACCCACCATCAGTATCGACCTTTTCAATAGAATACAAGCTACAGGATATCGAAATATTTAAAGAATTAGTGAGGATTAACTTACAGGTAGGGGTGGCGAGCTTTAGTGTGCGGAAGCATATGTCATACAGAGCCTCGTTGTCAAGCACCATGCATTCATCAGCATTCTCAACGAGTTGGTGAACAGAAAGTGTAGCATTGTAAGGCTCCACAACAGTATCAGAAACCTTTGGTGATGGGAATACAGAGAAGGTCAACATCATTCTGTCGGGGTACTCCTCCCTGATCTTAGAAATAAGAAGGGTGCCCATGCCAGATCCAGTGCCTCCTCCCAAGGAATGGCAAACTTGAAAACCTGTAAGTAAATCAAACTAAGTCATTCAATTATCCACAAACACAAACAGTATTCTCAGCATGAAAAATTTAGTTGGACTACATGGGTTGGAAGATACAGCAACACTTGAAGGTCTCAAGATATGAGAATGTGATGCATTCTATGTAACCAGAGTTCGTTAACAATCAGCAATATGTATTCATGTTACCACGGTTAAGCAATATTTTGAATTCAGTCAACTTCAGAACATACTACCATCATGCTCTGGTAGCCGATGCACCAACCTTGACATGCTACCAAATACCTCACTTGGGCAAACCATAGTTTATAGCACAAAAACAACAACTATCATATATAGGAATTAAATTTCAAGAGACATAAAGCTAAGCACCGCTGTATCCACCATGGAATCCATTTTGTCTGGTGTTAGCCAAAGAATTCAGTCCAGCTACGATGCAATATTTAATTTGATTTTTTTAAACAGGAGTTGGTCATTAGAAATTGTAGGCTGCCAGAGTGGAACTCCAAGCTAACACACCCAACACTCATGTCATAGTAATAAAATATCCATCCTACCAACACTTGATGTCAGTCCAGCTCTTAGCCCAGAAAAGGTACAGGAATTCAACATGAATCAACAAGAGTACTGTATACATGAAGAGCTGAAGAGAAACATGGTTGAGTAGAAAACATCAACACAGTTCCATTGAGTACCAAAACCTCTAGACTTTAGAGAGTTCCATCATGAAAGCGCCAACATAACCACAAATAGACCAAACCTGATAATTGCTATAGCTACTATGATTTTTTGTTTTCTGTTCAAGTGAAGGATCCCCCAGCAGTAACAGAAATTACCAATCATCTCTCCATCATGGTAGGTAGAAAAAATAGCCAAATCCACAGGCTAGAGGACTAAAGCACATAAAAATGCATGTACAGCCATAACAATTAACCACCTACCTAGAGGCCAGAGGCTAAAGCTTAACAATAACACAGGCCACTTGGCGAATTCATCAGCACATAAAACAAAAATTACTAGTAAATGCGACCAACGATGACAAAACACCACGCTGAAATGCCAATTGGAGGTCATTCACATCCCCAAGGGTTCAGATCTGAACTAGATTTAACGCCCCCAATCCAACAGGATGTAACCCTAATAATTGGAGGAAAGCGCGAGAAATGGGGCTGGGCGTACCCTGGAGGCAGTCGCAGTTCTCGGCCTCCTTGCGGACGACGTCGAGGACGGAGTCGATGAGCTCGGCGCCCTCGGTGTAGTGCCCCTTGGCCCAGTTGTTGCCGGCGCCGGACTGGCCGAAGACGAAGTTGTCGGGGCGGAAGATCTGGCCGAATGGCCCCGAGCGCACGGAGTCCATGGTGCCCGGGCTCGAGGTCCATGAGGACGGCGCGCGGGACGTAGCGGCCGCCGCTGGCCTCGTTGTAGTAGACGTTGATGCGCTCGAGCTGGAGGTCCGAGTCCCCCGCGTAGCGGCCCGTGGCGTCGATGCCGTGCTCGTCGCAGATCACCTCCCAGAACTTGGCGCCGATCTGGTTCCCGCACTGCCCGCCCTGGATGTGCAGGATCTCCCTCATGGCTGACGCCTGCCTGCCGCTGCTGCCTCGCCGGGGCCGGGGTCGGGGTCGGGGTCGGACGCGCGCCGGAAAGGAAGGGGAGAGGCGGCGGGGGAGGGAAGCGGCGCACGGTAGCAGGTCTCTCTCTCTCTAGGTGAGGACGGATTTGAAATGCTCTCTCCTTTATGCTGTTGCCGTGGGGCTTGGACCGCGAGCCTTTCGAGCTGGAGGGGCTGTGG
Organism: Chrysopogon serrulatus; assembly: GCA_015844335.1. NCBI lineage: Eukaryota > Viridiplantae > Streptophyta > Magnoliopsida > Poales > Poaceae > Chrysopogon > Chrysopogon serrulatus. The sequence continues at coordinate 32,861 of JADLZL010007793.1, read as the reverse complement.
CGGCCCGTGCGTGCCCGGTGGGTGGAGACTGGAGAAGGGGCCCGGCCGCCGCAGTGGGGGCCCAGGCGCAGATGAGCGGTGGCGGTGTGGCTGGTCCATCTCCACCGTGCGTTTGCTGATCAGACGGCTCCAGGGCCTGTTTCCGCGATTTCTCTTTTTTTTTAAAAAAAACCAAAATAGGAGTTTCTGGACGTCGTTGCATCGATTCTGTTGGTGTTGGTGAGTTTTTTTGGGTCCAGGCTGGGCGTGGGCCCACGTGGCAGGCTGTCGTAACCGAACGGCGGGCCCAAAAAGACAAGCTTACCCGAGCTGTAGCCAGTAGCCAGTGGTGTTCTCTCTCGTCTTGAGCAGCAATGCTTTAGTACGAGAGAGACCATGATTAGATGCGTGATTATGGCGGCTATTTAGTTGAGACAGCGGATAGCGACGCTTGGCCGGTATTGCAAGCAAGCAGCGCCTGGACCCTCCCTGCGAGTGTCAAGACGTAGCTGTTGCTTGGAGGAATGACAAGGACCAATTACCAGCATGTTTGCTGATCAGCTCATTAGCAGTGGCAGTGGCACCAGGCAATGCATATGGCTGGGGACGAACTAGCGGAAAGTACAAGGTAAACACGTAGTACAAAAGTCAAAAACTTTATCATCACGAGAGAAAAGAACAGTGGGGATGGCACGGATCCAATCTTGTTAACAAAACAGTGGGGAGATATGGGTAGTACACTAACTTCCCCCGTACCCAACCAACTGGAGGGGCAGGGGGGCTTTGCTGGCGCGGCGAGCTGCTGAGCTTCGAGTTGAAGATTTGCTGCCAGTGCCAGGTAGGATGGTCAACAGCAAAGCTAACCACTCCTGTCCCGATTCTTCCTTGATTGGTTAGGTTAGGGGAAATGCTTTGTTACAAGACTTGGCAGCGCCGGTCCTGATTGGAGTTATGGTGTAACACAGCGATCGGTCAACAGTCCTGCTCACTGCTTTCGTGGCGAAACTGCTACCATATGGATCTGTGCGTGGGAGACCCGAGCACGAAAGGTGAGAATGAGATAGCATAACAACAACAACTAAAACTGCTACGGTAGAACTCAAAAAAGAAACAACAAATATGGCAAAAAGAATGATGACAAAGTAACAGACTGATGCCAATAATATAGTACTAACATTGAAAAAAAAAAAAGGACTGCAGACTGGTAGAGGATTGTTGGCTTCTCAAATATTCACATTAAGGCTCCTTGAATTTGTTGAATCAAAGCATTTCAAATTTGAATCACGTTTAGAATTGACATTTCGCTCACAAGTCACAAGCCTGAGCAGGTGCAACTCATAGTTTGGCTGCTCAAATTTGTTGAAGCAGTGTAAGTAGTGGCACACTAGCCATGAAAGCGTTCTTCCAACACAGGGAGTACAAGTGTGTACAACATATGATGATAGGCTCAACATAGCAGGACAAAGTACATCGGTCACCAGAACCAAATCATTGTTGAATATTTAAATAGCATTGTTACTCTCTAGCAAAACTGGGGACAAAGTTAAGCCGTGAGTATTTTTATTATTATTACAGACATTGATAGTACACTTTGCTGCCCAAATCGACAAGCTTGTAGATGGTACACTTGCTGCCCAAAATCGACAATCTTTGCTGACAAGCGGCTGACCTTTTTCCAGGTAGAATAATAAGCATCGTCCCTTCCATAACATGCAGCTAACCACTCTTGTTCCAATTCTTTCTTTGTTTGGTTATGGAACTAGAATGCCTTCTTCTCGTATGAGACCAGCCCATGGATTCCTCCTTCAACCTGGGCAGCCCCTGTCCTCACCTGGTAACAACGGCAAGTAAAGAACAAATCAGTCAGTATTGTTTCTGGAACATGTGCTTAACTTCTGGTTAGCAGTTATAGGTTTTCAGAAAAAAAAAAAAAATAAAGATGCATACAGAACATCCAAAACAAGCAGTTCTGGGAAAAGCTAAATTAGTCAGTGTACTTTTTGGATCTAAACAGCAACAAACAACAAAGAGACTCAGGTAAGGAGCATTCACTAATTCCACCAGCCATAATTCAAACTACTTGCTCATATCCAACCTAATCTCCAAACTGAACCAACATTTTTAAACTTTCTACGATTCATATGGGTCAATAAAGACTGTTAAATAATCTATTAAACTTTGGAGCTGGTTCCAAAAACAAACCTGCTTGTAAATAGTAAGTCTAACAGGGTTAACTATAATTGTTTAAACAACTTTCTGTAAATGAGATGCATAATTTCTCCTATCTTAAATTATTTGATATTAAAATCTTAAACATATTGGAACATAACTTTTGTGCAGCCTTAAAATACCTCTAATCTGAGTGTTTCTGATCGCAAAAGATCATGAGCTGACTGGAAGAGAATTTGCACCAAGATCTTGGAATCCTTGCTTAACTGCTTGCATTGTGTAAGGAATGAACCTCAGTACAGAACCTTTGTCAGCTACTGCTCCAACAACGCCCTGCGCAACTTTGAGCTTGAGAGTATCACCAAGATACCTTGCATCACTTCCTTTTGTCATGGCTTCAAGGGAGCCCATGCCTCTGTATTTTTTCACTCGACGGCCATCCTAAAAAGTAGCATGTCATGTGTTATAACTCAAAACATTTTCATGAAACAACAGATGAAAAGTTTCATGTGTCAGACATAGAATGGCACCAAATAATATAGAAGCCAAACAACATGAGTAAACAATTTAAGAAACAACTTATGTGATAATAAAGTACTAGAATTGAACACACAAAATGAGATGGGTTCTCACAGATGTTAATCCTAATTATTTTTCAGGGAGTTCATGGTCCAACCAACCACACGCATCACAATGCAAAACTCAGGTAAAATAGACATAGCCGGAGGAAGACAACTTTTTTAGCCATTTTTACAATTTTTATTTTTCAACATTCTTGGATCAGGCCACACTAACAAGCTTCCAATAGTGGAGTGAATGAGTCATAAAATGTGGCTTCATCCAACAACATTTTTGGAGACTGAATGCAGTTATATAATTGTGTAACTTATATAATATATATGACCTGAAACAATCAAATAGAGATCTAAGAAGCTAGGCACTAGTGCAAAAGGTCCAAATACAAAAATGTTGAACTATGAGATGTATTTGCACTTGATATGCTCCCTCAAATAAAACAGCATAGATAGTTGATTACTTCATAAGCAGTCAGCACAGGGATCTTCTAATGGACTTTCAGCTGCAGCCAGCGGTTGAGGATAGACACCTTTGGAGGCTCTCCTCCAATGGCCAATACTCGGCTAAGTCGGCATATGAAGGTTTCTTTTTGGGATCTACTATTTTTTGAACCATGGGAAAGAATCTGGAAACATGGGCACCAAAAATGTCGTTTCTTTATGTGGTTGGTCGCGCACAATAAGTGCTGGACTGCTGATCGCCTGGCACGCCGTGGGCTGCCTCATCCGGAGTTTTGTCCTCTTTGTGACCAAGATGAGGAGACTATTGACCACCTTCTTGTCCTTTGTGTTTTCGCAATAAGGTCGGTCTTCAGAGTTTGTCTCCTCAGCCTACAGAGTTATCCTTCCATGCTTGGTGGGATAGATATCTGATGATTTGATGAGGCAAGGAATTAATTCGCTTATTATTATGGGAGCTTGGACTATATGGAACCATCGCAATAGGTGTGTTTTTTGATGGTGCTGCTCCAAACTTAGCTGTTGCTTTGATTGCAGCTGGTAAGGAGCGCCACTTGTGGTCTTTGGATGGGGCTCGAACCTGACTGCCCTCCTCCCCGGTAGTTAAGAGTTTCTAGCTTGTAGCGGTCGCCTTGTGTAGTTTAGGTCATAATCCTAGATTCTGGTGGGGTGTGAGTGCGTGCGTGTGTGTTTGTGGTGTTTGTTTTGGGCTCTTGCCCTTTACTCTCTTCTTAATATAATGAGGTGCAGCTCTCCTGCGTTTTCGAGAAAAAAAAAAAAACACAGACTATAACTGGCAAAATGACATGAAACAACAATATATATGCATATACTGACTACAACCCAAAAAAAAGCAACTTCTAGAGTTATCCAAAATCAAACTATTTCAAGTTCAACCGACTTTATGATGTATCGAATGATACACTTTTGGTGTCATAAATATTGGTGCTCTTTTCGCTAAATTTGGTCAAACCTAAGAAAGTTTTAATTTAGGACAACTCCAGAACTTGATCTATTTTGGGACCAAGGGAGTAATTTCAGCCTGAAATAGCTGATATTCTGGCAGCATGGTCACTCATGCACAATGCAAAGATAGAAGAAATAAATCCAAGTGCCATTCAGTCACCATATAAACCACTTTCATTGCACTTTCTTGTTAACTTCTATGCCATCGAATTAGACTATTGTTTACACATAAAGGAATTTTTCATTGCAGTGACCACATGGGCTTGACTGCATGTTCATGGCATGTGATCAGTATCAAGTCCCATGGCTGTAGGGACTTTGACAGTCATCACCTAAGTCCGAAATCCGAAAGACCAAAAGGCATTCGAACATTCTGTTTGCGAATCATATTAAACAAAAGCAAAAAGTAAAAATTTAACCCATTTCAGAACAGCAAAAACATCAATATACATATCATATACCTTGTACTCATAAGTACCAGGAGCTTCATGACTGCCAGCTAAAAAGCTGCCCATCATAACAGTGGATGCCCCCAGCGACAGAGCTTTCACGATATGCCCAGAGTTTGAAATTCCACCATCAGCAATAACTGGTACATTGTGATCCTTGGCATAAGATGAAACCTTATACACTGCTGTTGCCTGTTCCACCAACACAAAAAGGAACATCAAACACAAGCAGTAGTATTGAAATTATTTTGTCTCTACAATATATCATAGGCAGAAAAACCCGTGAACTATTCATATCCACTATCCAGTATCCACCACAAGATAACAAAAAATTAAAGAATCCTCTCTAATAACAAGATTAGACTTCTAAGAATCTATGAAGAAAAAAGGAAGAACATTTCCATATATCTCAGACTAAGGGAAGTGTACAGTAGCACAGGGGAAATGTACTGTAGCACGTATAGACAAATCTAAGACCATGATATCCTAAAGAAATATGATACCCAACCTACAAGATATATGAATGGAAGGTGACAGCACCTAATAAAAATTCCAAATGATTTTCAATGTCCTAATTAGTTCATAAAGCTCAATGGGTAAAGTTAAAAGCTCAAAAATTAGACCATGACCAAGTATCCATCAGTGTCTAAGCATATGCAACAAGGACTACATATCCCCTGCCTAGCTGAAGTCAGTAGATGCTCTGATGTCATCAAATCAGAATTGGATGCTTGCACTGAATATAGCAAAGATTTCAGGATGTTTAGAATGTCTAGCAAAAGAAATGACATCTCAGATAGCAACAAAACGAGCATGTGCATGCTGATCCTATCCTACCTGATGGTAGAGATTCAAGGTAACCAACAAATTTGACATCAAGCCAAACGAAGTAAGCTGATGGTGATACATTAGAATACTGAGAACATGATGAAGAATTTTAGCATTTACCTGTCCTCTTCCAACAGCACAAACCTCTTGGGTGGTACAAATTGAGCCAGAACCCATTCCAACACGCAATCCATCTGCACCAGCCTGAATCAAATTCTGGGCCTGTGCAATTGTCACCACATTACCCCCGATCAAATCCACCTCCGGATACATCTTCTTGGCAAACTTTATCATATCAAGCTGGTAAATGGAGTTCCCCTGTGAACTATCAATCACGATAGCATTTGCCCCCGCCTTGACTAGCTGCTCCAGCCTTCCCTTGTCATCCTCACGAGTCCCAATGGAGGCCGCAACTACAAACTTTCCGTCCGCTCCAAGAGACGGCTTGCCCAGCTTCGGATAGCTCCGGATGCGCTCCACGTCCTTGGCGGTGATGAGATCGACAACCTCACCATCGTCGGATACGAGAGGGGCGTAATCAAGACCCTCATCGGCAAGGAAGGCGGCTGCCTTCTCGAAGTCGAAGGAGGCGGACATCGAGCGCGGTGCCGGTCGCATGTACTCGAGACGGAGACAGGAACCTCGCGGGAGGCAGCATCGGCTGCGACAGCAACGCCGACGAGCGTGGAGAGCGAATCTCCGTGCTCGGTGACGATGGCGTACTCGTGGCCAGCGAAATCGTTGAGCGTCGGGGCGGCGGACGGGGAGAAGAAGGGCACGGAGGAGACAAAGGGGAGGCGGCGGGACTTGGCGGCGCGGACGATGGCGGCCTGGGCGTGGGGCTCGGTGTTGCAGTGCACGACGGCGGCGGCGCCGAGCGAGGCCATGGCCGCGGCCATGGCGGCCTCGGAGACGGTGTCCATCGGGGACGCGACGCAGGGTATGGAGAGCGGCACGCGGCGGGAGAGGCGGGTGGAGAGGTCGACGGCGTCGGCGGGGAAGCCGATGTAGCCCGGCAGGAAGATGACGTCGTCGTAGGTGTAGGAGACGCCCTGCGAGAAGAGGCGCGGCGCCGCGAAGCCGTCGTCGGCGAGGTCAGCGCTGCTCGCCGCCATTGGTGGATTGGGGGTTACTGGTTAGGGTTTTTGGCTGCTGCGGCGGCGGCGGCTGGGGTGGCGGCGGGGAGGACGGGAATGAAGGGAGGCGTTAAGGGAGAGAGTCAGAGAGCGTGGCGTGCGCGCTGCTTGTGCTCGTGCCGTGCTCCGATAGGGATTTGTTTGGCGGGTAGTAACGTGCACGATGAATCGATGACAGGTGGGCCTAGGTGTCCCGGCGGCGAGCCGAATTGTGAGCTGGGCTGGGAGCCCAGGACGACAGAGGTACAAGAGCCCACCACTCTGCGAATGTGGTTCCGTACCAAAAAAAAAAACAATCTGCGAATGTCCCATCCCACGGAAAATATATGATGATATAATATGATATGATATGATATAATTGAATGATAATAATGTGAGGGAATATATGCTTGTATTTGTCCCCGGACTCCGGCCACCATTTCGGTCAGATGTCAAAAGCAGGAACAATCCTGTTTTTCTTCGGCCTCGTTTAGATTGCGAAAATTTTTTTAACTTTATAACTATAACACGTTTCATAATATTGTCCAACCATGGACTAACTAGACTCAAAAGATTCGTCTCATGATATACAACTAAACTGTGTAATTAGTTATTTTTTACTTACATTTATGTATGCGGGTTAAAACTTGATGTGAAATGAAAAAAAAAAATCTGCAATCTAGTATTTGTATACTCTAGCTTTTTTTAGCAGGCTTTTTTTTAGCAGACTGTACTTTAGCCCAAACTTGAGTTGAGCAGCCAGTTTGGGATCTCGATTTTGGCCCAACTGTTCACAAAAGTTGACCACGTTTTTATGCACTTTTGCCTCGATGTAGAAGTCAGAGTGGAATGTTTGCACATGGTTATAAGCAAAGGATGATATTTATGGAGTATCTTGGGCACCTAGGCTTTCAACTTGGTGCTCAAGTCCTTTTCGTTTTAGCAAACGCCACCATGCTTAAAATTTTGAATGTACTCTATACGTTTGAAATCGTATAGATCACAACATCATAAGTTACTTTTTAGAAAATTATAAAGAAAGCAAGGAGAAAATTTCTTGTCAAAAAAAGTAAGGAGAAAAGTTAATTTGTAATGAAACTGAAATGATTTGTTAGCTAAGGAAAAGAATACTCTACACTCCCTTTGTCTCTAGAAACAATGTGGTTACTTCCTAATAAGTCAAACCATTTTAAATTTGATCCAATTTATATACCCAAAAACAGTAACATTTATTATACGAAAATAAGTATTACTATATTTATTATGAAATATATTTTCATAGATAACCTACAAAATATATAAATATTGATATATGTTTCTATGACTTGGTCAATTTACAATAATCTAACTTATCCAAATCTAGCACTGCACCTTTTTTAAGAATGGAGTGAATACGTAATAGAAAGTGGAGTAATATTTTGTTGGTACATCACGTCTCTCTCTCAATACTAGCCATTCTTGACACGCAAGGATAATCACGAGAATGACCATTTCGTCCACGCGATCAATGCTTTGTTTTTGGATGCCACACGCGTGAAATGCTGACTCTACTACAAGTTCAAACCTGCATCGACTTCGTTCATTCAGAGTCGAATTTGCCCTCTTTTTATTCCCCTTCCTCAAATCAGAAGAGCCCAAAGTCACCACGGCACCGGAGGGCCCACCATCCCAGTCAGAGCCAGCGCGCCGAACGCATCAGGGCCGTCCATTGCACATCCGCCCAACCCCACCCCACCTCCCCGCCCGCGGCGACCCAGGCCCGCCGCCGTCTACTGGCCCCAAATCCCCCACCTGGCCCTCACGAAAGCGATCGTCTCACCGACATCCCGACCCCACACGTCAAATGCCCCACATGTCACTCTCTCCCTCGACCCACGAGCCGTGTACGCCACACACGGCCACACCCACGCTCACCCACACGAAGCGGCGCGCCCACGTATATGAACGCGCACCTCTCCGCAGAATTTCGCCCCCACCACACCAAAACCCGCATTATAAAAAACGAAAAAAAAGAGGGGAAGAAGAAAACCCCCGCAGCCAGCAACAGAAGAAGCGGAGGAGGGGTGTCTCGTCTCCAGTTCTCCTTGCTTGCGCCTCCCGTCTGCGTGCGTGCGTGCGATCGACGCAGAGGCGCGGGCGCTCGCACCACCCCGATCCGATGGCCTTCATGCGCTCCCACGTGAGTAGTACCCCGCTCCCTCCTTCCTTCCTCTCCTCGATCCGCTTGCGCTCGTGGCGATTCGCGGGCGCTGCGGTGTAGATCCGTGTGGGAACGGCCGAACAGGGTCGGTTCGCGCCCGATTCGGGTGCGGTACCTGCGTGGATGGTTGCACGGGGTAGATCTTCTCGGGAGGGTTTGATCTGATGTTACCGGCGGTTGATCCGGGTGTTCATTTGTTCTGACTGCAATTCTGTATGGCTTCGTCGCCTATATGTGCATTTGTGTTTGTAAAATCAAGTACTGTAGTAGATATGGAGTAAGTCGCTAGGAGATAGTCAGAACCTGAGTTGGCAATCCGTGCTGGGCTGCTGGAAAATGGCTTTAGCTGTGAAACTGGGGGATGGGGGCGAAATTGGAGTTAAGCTGTAGAAGCGGAAGTGAGTACTGTTTATATGTAAGTCGCTAGTAGATATTCAGACCCCACACATTTTTTTTAAAAAAATTGATGAGTTATGTTCTTAGCTCATTTCTGCAAGGCAAAACATGTAGTTCGTCCCTGGATGAACTGCTAGTCTTGATAGTTTTCTGGCTTCTTATGTGCTGTAATTCACACAGTTTTCTTTTCAAATCAGTTGGATCAATAGGTGGCTACTTCAATTTTTTTTTTGTTTTAAAAAATGTATTATGCTTGCTTGCATAGACTATTTCATCCTCTGATGGGCCATGGCGGGTATGGTCGTATTCCTGCCTCCTCTAACTGGAGATATTTGGATTATGCCTCTTATACTGGACAATTTCTTTGGTGCCCTAGCTTCCTTTTAGGTTAGTGTGGGGACGGTGACCGTGCTTCTCACACAGTTGGCCATCTAGATTGGATGCAATGTGATTGACTGAATTCAGATTAGCATGGATGATTGAGCTTCTGCTAGGTGTTGTGTTGAGTCCTGTCCATTGTTGTGCAATCACTGAACTGTTCATTTGTCCAAGTGATTTTACATGTTATGAAGCATACTTCTTATTTTCAATCCTGGATAGGCAGTATCTGGAGGGATTTTCTATATATCTGTATAATTCTGATTAAACAAGCTTGTTGCAGCGGTGTCACCCTGGACCAGCGGATAGAAATTGTTTATGGTTTCCTGTATGTGGAAGGTTGTAACTTTTATGGAATCATGCCTACATCACTGCTGTTCATACATTTGGATGATTGGAATGTTGTTAATCTTCTAGTTACTGCTTATAACGTCTCTATATATCAGCCTGATCAAAATTGAACAGTTCATCTTGTTTTTCAGTTTTGTAGCCTTGATTTTCTTTTAACGTCTACACGATTCTCTGCAGTCAAATGCATCTTCCGGCATGGGAGTTGCTCCTAACATTAGGGAGACATTTGTCGAGCTCCAAATGAAGAAGGCATACCGATATGTCATCTTCAAAATCGAAGAGAAGCAAAAGCAGGTTGTTGTGGAGAAGACAGGGGCTACTACTGAAAGCTATGATGATTTTTTGGCCTCTCTCCCAGAGAACGACTGCCGATATGCTCTCTATGATTTTGATTTTGTTACTGGGGAGAACGTGCAGAAAAGCAAGATTTTCTTCATTGCCTGGTGAGTTCAAAAGCATATATGGTTATGTTTCATTCATGTTTAGCAGTTGCATTAAGCTGTAGTGCCAATGCCAATGAAACTAAACTAGATCCATAGAGATTGCTCATTTTTGTACTTACAAAAAAAAATACTTGAATCCTTCAAATGCACCAAACAAGTCAGCACAGTAAACTTAACATGCTAATTACTTCAGTACTTCCTCACTCTTTTGAAATGTTATTAACACAGTACTGAACTATAATGTTGGATTGGATCTTGTGATGTGATCTTGCTATGATAGCACTCATCACCTCTACTTTATACTGTTTGCTGGTAACCTCATACTAGTTAGCAATTTTTTAGTAGCTCTGGCCAAAAGGAATAGCAATGCATGTGGGGCAACAGTTAGGAATATTCTTGGCAATAATTGTTCATCTTTTATGTAGATTCTGAGTTTGACCTTTTGGATTGTACTATATGTATTCTTGTGACGTCTTCTACTCTTTCATGTTCAACATAGCCATTCTGTGGCCTTCCTGCTGGTTTCACTTCACCAAACCTTTTACCTAATCCGCTATTATTCCAGGTCCCCATCAACATCCCGCATCCGTGCTAAGATGCTGTACTCCACCTCGAAGGACCGCATCAAGCACGAGCTTGACGGGTTCCACTACGAGATCCAGGCGACCGACCCAACCGAGGTGGACATTGAGGTTCTCCGGGAGCGGGCTCACTGAAGCTGGTTCGCCTTTGAAGGGACCTGTGGAGGGCCGTGAACCTTCGGTCAGATGCAAATTCTATTATCAATGATGAAGCTCCCGCCGTGGTATTTGTTAATAAGTTCCTGTAATCATATCATTTAGTCGCGATGCATGACTCTAGCTGGTGAAGCATTATCGAAGCTAAGCTGTGTCGGTATGAGGTTTGGTTGTCGAGCCTGTAAACGAAGCAAGATTTGCAAACTTGTTATATTGTGGTATTGATGATACTGGATTACTGGCTGTGTGTTGTTCGGGATGGTGTCTGGACGTGGTTGTGGTTTGTTCGGGAATGCCTCGGGTTGGTCTGGTGTCTGGTTCCCGATTGGTATGATTGTCCGGGTCTCTTAGATATTTATAATTGTGGCAATCAAACCTGGTTCCAAGTTTCTGACCATAATTTACCCGTTGCTGGCGAATGCTATTTTTTGCTTGAGATTGGAGTTTAGGCCGGGTAAAGCTTTATCCGTTGTTGTCGTGTTGGCAAACTTGCTTGGTTCTGACATCATGGCTGCAGTTTTGCATGTGCAAATTGTTGCGTTCCACGGCAGCAGATTGCGAAAGGCAGCCGCTGTCCCCTCATACCCACCCAAAATTCCAACACAGATCTGGTTGGGGAACGGAAGTCGATCTGTCTTTGTGTCACTGTCATGGACATAGCTGGAGTATCTTTTTTTCCCCACAAGATAACATGGCGCGGCAAATCCACGCTGTCAGGATGACTGTGGACTCTGGTTTGCTTCATCTAATCTAATGGCGATGGCTATGGCTTTTTCAGAGAACATGCTGTGGCAGATCCATGCTATGCTTGTCATGGCCATATCCAACTCGTCGTTCGGTCACTATGCTACCGTAGTAGATCTTGAAGAAGTGACAGGATGGGGATTTGTAATTGGTATCCTTCCTGTGAAGTACTGTTGGTGCCTTTATCTAATCTAAAAAAAGGGAAGGCAGAAAGAAAAATGGATTCTTGAGCTATTCGATCATATTCATATGTATGCTCAAATTACAGGTTCAATGCCCTCCTTCCGTTTTTGCTCCAAGAACTTGAAGAATAAATTAAAGGAGTAAAGCAAAGATTTTGATAAATGGTTGCGAACAAATTAAACGCGTGAATGACACAACACTACACTAATCGTCCATACCACTACGTACTATGCTGACAACACATACAGCACACACAGTATACATTTCATCTATATATCTAGCTCAAAATATGTAGGATGTGGTAGGCTGCTAGCTGTGGAATCTTGAAAAAAACAATACTACAGCACACCACAAGGTTAATAAATACACTAATGATGACTAGGATATAGCAGGATGATACAGAAGGTGACTGAGAACTTCTGAAGAACCTAACCTCTCTCTCTTTCTCTCTGACTGTTACACCAATCTAAGGAAAAACCTGAGGAAAAGGAGGCATGAAACCGGCACCTTCTTCCTCCTCCGTGTTCTGCTTCTCATGAGCTGAACAATCGTGTGGAAGCATCTGAAGCATGAGACCGTCACCTTCTTCTTCCTCCTCCGTGTTCTGCTTCTGATGAGCTGAACAACCGTGCGGAAGCATCTCATGTCGCAGGGGATCCTCAGCACGCCCTTCTGATCATGCCCAAACTCCATGGCCGCGAGCTCCAGCAGCCTAGTGAAGTAGGGGTGCTGAAGAACCTTCCTGTGCACAACAACCCTCTTCATCTCCTTCCCCTCGCCGACCAGCAACGGGATGTGCCCTCGCTGCACTGACACACTTATCCCCATCCACCTCTTTTCCTGATCTGTAGTGCTCGATACTTGGTTTGCTAGATGCGATGTAGTTACTCTGAGCCCTCTTGTTTATATAACGATAACGAATGAATGTTTGCTGTGATGGCTGACGACGACTTTCAGATGTTTCCAGTCTACGATTTCGTTTATGCATTTGTTTATTGTCTTGACATGTTTGATTTCCTCCTGACTTGTTTGATTTCCTCCTCCTTTGATTTCCTCCTGACTGAGCAACCGGTGTCTGTTTCCTTCATGACAGTAGAAACTGCCAACGGTGGGAGGACTAACAATTACTGATGGCGCCACGTTGAAAAATAAATGCAGAATAATTACCTCCTAGAGGCATTTTGTTATAATCCAAAACTACGTGTTCAGTATGTCGGTTAGCCCGTTCTGCATGGACATCTCAATAATTCACATTGTACACCCATCAGCAATGTTATGATAAGAAAAGTTCTTCCCCAAGCGTGAAATTAACATGATGTTTTTCATATGAATTGTATTCAGGTCCTGTAAGGATATCTGAATTAATAATTCAGTGGTTATTTTAAATTTCACTTGATATCAGATTTGTTTGTAGAGTGTGGAGCTGAGTATGTCAACTCTTGTACCTGCACGAATTTTCCATCTTGAGAAAAGGAATCAAAGGATTTCAGAACTATTAAACTGTAACGACCTGCCTCCACCAAGTGTACAAATTGGTAGGATTGAAGAGTGATGTGTCATATCATACTTAAGATAAAGACATAAAGTATATAGCAACTGTAACCCTTAGTATGTTTTGCATGTCCGAAAAAATTGCTCCACTATATAGGTTTTATAGACTAATTCGACAATGCGATCAACAATTTTGGCCAAACTGAATGGCTTTCCAGTAGACATTTAAATATATCTTTTTAGAGATCATTTTAATCTCCTTACTCATACATTATACTCTATGATAATAATTCACAAAACATTTATTGTTTGACTAATATATTTTGAAAATAAAAATATTTATGAATTACCAGTGATTATGCCCCATTTTCAGATATGCATGTAATTATTGTCTTAATCCCTCTAGTGATACATCTAATGCCAACATGTACCTTTCATAAGCGTTTCAAGTTTCAACCATATTACCATTATCAACAACTGAGCGTCAATCATATCTGTTTTTAATTGCTTTCTTGTGGTGCAATAGATGAGACTTTTAGTTAGGGTAATTGTTCCCTCATAAGTTATACTACCATTTGAACTATGTCAAATATCAACTGGCTTGCACATCATGGTGATCTATATTGGATTCGAATGGGCTCGACTTATTTTACCACATGATTATCTTAGCCAAATGTTACTTAGCCTCTCAATATCAGCATTGCATATAAAATTTGCCAACTTTTGGGGGAAGAAGATGTTTCTTCCAACTATTTGAGTTAATTGTACTACTAACAAATGCAGGTCATTTAGGATAGAGAACAAACAAGGAAATGATAACTTCTAACCTCTTCAGTATAAGCCTAAGAAGTTCTACAAGTGGAACGTGCTTGATAACCAGACTAACATGCATGAAGTCTCCAAAGACCCCACAATTGTTTTTTTTTTTTTCTTGTCAAGATCGTCTTTTGTTCAGTTTTGTGTGGAAAACCATGTTCTTTGAGTCCAATAACCAGAAGCCACCGGCATCCTTGGCTCACTTGTTTCTAAAATAGAGGCTCACTAATCACCACCGAAGTCCAACTGGCTAGATGGATACCTCTATGTGGACGGTGAGACTAAGAAAAACATCGTTTTCTAAAGAAAAACATCGTTTTCTAAACAACACTACACAAGACTTAGAATAAATGTCAATGAGATTGCTCTTATCCAAACCATACTCTATAATGATTTGAGATTGTACATTTTTTATAGAAATAATAGCCAAGCAAATAGCCAAAAAGACATGTTTATAGTACTTTTGACAAGAAATAATGCAACAACAAATGAATCTTGCGTTATTTATTTTCACTTAAAGACCATCCCCCATTTCCGTTTATAGAAAAACAAAAATACAAGAGTATATGTGGAAGAGAGAGGGATCAAGGGAAGAGCAACAACTCCTAGCTAATAAGGCACTCTGACTTAGAGTCAACAAGCTACTAGGGTTTATAGTTTAGGAAGCTAAGAGTCTATTTGGTTCCTTTAGTAAGTTTTAGTCCCCCTTTGTCCACAAGCGAATAGAGACTTCTAAAAGCTCTTTAGTCACCTTTTAGTTATCCTATTTGAAACTTTATATGGACTAAACAAGACTAATAAAGTGAGGGGACAGAACTTTAGTTCCATGGAACCAAACAAGACTTAATTCATCGAAGCGAAAACTAGATAACAGAACCTATTACAGAACACCTCAAGCAAAAAGCAGGCAACAAATGCCCAACTTGACAATTCTCAGACAACTGCATCATCATTCAACGTCGGACTCTTTCTTTTCTTAGGCTGCTCCCTTGCATCTTCACGTCCCTACCAATAGAAACTTAAACAACTATTGCTAGTCATGTATTTTGGATCAGATGGTGGACAGGTGGATTACATGACACTATAATAAAGTTGCACATTGATACAGGTAGCGATCGAACTAGGTTGGCAAACCTCCGCCGTGCTGGTAGTAGAATCGTATAGGAGTATTTCTGTGATGAGCTGTGCTTAAGCACAAAACTGCTTTGGCAAGCGGACACCGTCGCTTTGGACGCAGGAAATAAATAATGAGGCGATTTTATTATAAGCAAAAAAATGGAGGGTCTAGAAGTCTAGAACGAAGATGAATCATGCATGAAGGAATCTCAGTGCAAGCTCATTACGCGTCTACGTCGTGCAGTCCCTTTCGAAAAGAGATTCCTTTTTTTTAGAATAGATTCCGAATTTATTGATTGGACTGAACGAAGGAGGGCAAATGGGTTCTTTGCCGTGTCACCTTGGATGGAAGGCCAAAGGACAGAGAAGGAGAGACGACAGAGCGACTAGACGTCCGTGAGAATAAATTTGTTCAAAGATATACTCCCTCTCTCATATATTTTTTTATGAAAAGAGAGGCTTTTTTATTGCTCAGTTAAAGAATTATATGAGTGCGCATTTCACTTAATGAGTAGTCTTTTTTAAATTTGACCAAATATATATATAAAATAAAAGTACTAATCTCTCTCTAGATTACTTATTGAGAAATACTTTTATAATAAATTTTTTTGAAGATATAAATATTGATATTAAGCGAGATGTTTATTTATTTTTGAGATGGAGGAAGTAATTTTTTTTCTAAGGCTCTGTTTGGATACGTAGTAATCATTTACAAGTGTAAGCGCTTTGCATTTGTATTTTTTTGTGCACAACAAGACCAGTGTAATTAAAATCTGTTGGAAATTTCTATTTGGGAGAGGTAAAGAATCAAGTCCTATATGCGAGAACGATCTCTAGCTATGTGGGCCGAAGCAATCTCAGCGGGTGAGGCCCGGCGGCGAGGGTGCAGTGTGTGCGAGAAACGCATCAACAGCAGCGCCAGGCGAGCCAGCGGCAGGCTCCGGCGAGGTCTAACGCGGTGGCGGCAAGGCCCCGGCCTTGGCCTGGATGCCGTTGACAGCTGCTTGCTTGCTCGTTCGCCACCGCCGAAGAGACCGAGCGGCCGAGGGCCTGCAGGATCCGATTCTCGTTCTCCTTGCCTCCGACAGCTGCTCGCTCGCTCGTCCCCCCACCGCCGCCGCCGCCGCCGACAACTGCTCGCTCGCTCGTCCACCGCCGCCGCCGCCGTAGAGATCGAGTAGCCGAGGGCCTGTAGTATCCGATCCTCCCCGCCGCCGTCGACCAGCTTCTAGGCAACTCGCTCGACGACATCGCCCAGGCCGGGCGACTACTGACCGAGAAGACGACGCGGAGTTTGGCACGATATCCGTCGGAAAAAAATAATTGCCTCCCGAGACGATTTTTATTTTCCGCCGGTAATCATCGAAACCAACCGTATTATTTTACTTGATACCAGTCATCCAAGCAGTGTTCCAGAATTACATACGGAAAATTAGTGTGGGCTGTATTTTACAAGGGTATTAGATCTAATACTTGTCTTCCAAACAGGTCCTAAGACGGACAGAATATTTCTCTTCTAGTACTCGCTTAGGGGCTCCTTGGAGCATATATAAAAAGTGTTAGAAACTTAGAATGCAGAACCAAACAAACTTGCTTAGACTAGACATCCGACATCCGATTTTGGATGCCTAAGTTTAGAATTATAGACTGTGTTCGGCTGGTCGGTTTGAATGCGGAACCAATGCTCACTTGACAGATGATTAGATGAAACATTTTTGGTGCTGAACCGTAATCTCAAATGCCCACGTGTAACATGACAACGGAATGGAGCAAATGTCACAAGGACAGCGCGGGCATTCGTCACTCGACCGTTGCCTCCAGGCGGCCGCTCCCCTTCCCCTCCAGGCCCCCCCTGCCCACCATTCCAACGGTCACCCGCCGACAGTAACTAGCATTAGGACACTCCACAAGCTTCTTCTCTTCCAGCTGCAGCCCGGCCAGCTGCCTCCTTCCCTAGGATTCTCCTGCAGCTTCCATTGTCTCCGCCGCCTATTTAAACTAGCCCCCGCCTCATCTCGCCTCCCAAAGCAAAGCTTGAAAGCATCTCTCCTTTTGCTTCTCTCGCTCTATCCTCCCCTGCGAGTTCAGTCAGGAGCCAGACGAGCATGGGGTTCGTGCTGGTGATCTCTCTGCCCTTCATCTTCCTCTCCATCCTGCTCGGCTTCGGCTGCTACTTCCTCGGCAAGCACAGGGGCCGGGAGGAGATGCGGACTGGCGTCGGCGCGCAGATCTACGGCACGCCGCTGCCGCCGCCCGGCGTCGTTGGGGTCTCCTCGCCACCGCCTGAGCCGTTCCACGCCAAGAAACAGGGGCCCGAGGCCGTTTGACTGAGATTCACTCTCTTCATTCATTCTAGCTACTACTGCATATGCCTTGGTGATGTTGGATTTATTCTTTCTTCTTTAATTTCGTCCAGGCCGTGTTGAGAGTGTAAATTGAGAGTGAATCTGTGCTTGTGTTTAAAGATTGTTCATTGTTATGAGGGGGAGGTGTGATGGTGTGTATGGATGTTGTGATATGATTGCAATCACAATTATGCTATGTAAGCAAGCAAAAACCAAATGCAATGCAGTGGAAATGTCTTGTGTTCCTCACTGTCCTGACTCCTGCAGGCTGTATGTGTTTTTCAATAAAGCAGTTAGTTAACGCTGAGCACCTCCGCAAGATCTCCTGTATCACATCTCCTATAAATTGTCTTAAGAGAGTCAATGCTATTTCTTATATCACGTCTGCTATAATTATTTTAGATAATACTTTAAAATCAATTTAGGATATAAGAGAGCAAAACCATAGCAGATTATGTTGCATCTTTCTTTATTCGGAGAAACAGGGTGTTTCTAGAAGATCTCTTAAAAGTCATATAGGTGCAGGGGGATGAGATAGGAGACCTGCTGCTGCAGCACCTCTATCTCTTAAAATGTGCTGTTGGCGTGCACCTGAAGTTGGCTGGGTGGATGTAATGTGCGCAGCTAAAGGCTGGAAACGTTTCCTTGTTCACAAGATAGGGAGAAAACCAAAATAGTGGACTACAATCGCAAATCACAAGTTACCAGTTCCATAATAACACGAAAAATTGATGCGAAACTGCTACATTGGACATCATCGTGTTTCCAGTTTCTATCAGCAACATATGATCTTCTGACTAACCATCACAAATTATGACTTCCTCAGTAAACAATTTGCTAAATTGTTTTAGACCAAGAAATATCATCATATTCGTATCATTGTAACACTGTTTTAATCAGAGAGAAATAAAACGTGACAGACACATCAAATCCTTCCCTTCTGCAAAGCTTGCTTAATTGCTGTTAGCTTCCGTCTGAACTCTGAAGTTGGGTGTTGTCCAGAAGACAGTGAGAAAACCAAAAGCGCCCTGCACTCCCAATCACAAGTTCAGTTTCTATTCACCACTGAAACCAAGTCTCAGTACCAGGTTAGGTTGCCAGTTCCATCCCAAAATGAACTGGGAAAGTCACAAGGATCGTGTGCAGAAACAAGTACGAATTTCGCAGTAAACAAAGTCCAAAGTTTGTAGACCAAGAAAGACATTAACATCATATTTGTATCAACAGAATACTGAGAGAGCATTTACTCTCTGTTACAATCAGAAGAAACGCCAAGAAAGTAAACCTGACACATCCAATCCTTTCTTTATTATTACAAACAGACAAAACCCAACACCAAAATTCGCAGAACAAACAGTTCTGCCCAGAACGAACAATGCCCTTCATCCAGCAATGTCACGGCGGTAATCAAGAACAAGAAGTCGGAGGCCAAGAAGGCAAGGCAATGAGCACGTGATGATCTCTCCCCACCTGCAATGCAATCTTGGTTAATTGCAGAGCAGGAACCTGGTGAGCACGAGCACCCCACAGGCGGCGGCGAAGAGCGCGAAGACGGCGAGGTCCCTGGCCTGCCACCTCCTGGGCCTGTCGGCGCCCCCCTTGGCCTCGACGCGGAGGCTCTTGGCCCTGCGCAGCGCGTCCACCTCCTTGAGCAGGTCGAAGTGGAGTCCCTTGCGCTTGAGCTCGGAGACGCACCTGCCAAGGAGCAGCGCGTCCTCGCGCTCCCGCGCGAGGAGGCGCTCCAGGACGGCCTCCGTGTCGCACTTGTACCGCAGCGCCCAGAGCATGGCGAGCGAGGAGAGCAGCGAGACGAGGCAGGGGATCCAGGACCGCCTGCACGCTGTCGCTGCCGCGGAGGCGGAGCCGGCCGAGGAGGCGGAGGAGAGGAAGAGGAGCAGGACGGAGGCGGCGTGGAAGGCGAAGAAGGCGCAGTAGAGGAAGGCGATCTCCTTGCGCGCGCCGTCGAGGCGGGCCTCCCGCAGCGCGACGCGGCGCGCCAGCAGGTCCTCCTCCTTGACCCACTGCTTGAGCAGCAGCCGGTGCGTCCCGCTCTCCGCGATCTGGCTCAGCGGGTGCTGCTGCTGCTGCTGCCGCGCCCTCCGTCACGACGAGGGCGCCGGAGTCGGCCATGGGGGGGCGCGGTGGTGGCGGCGGCGGTTTCGTCTCGTGCGCGGCGGCTGTTGGGAAGGGTGGGGATCTGGAGGACTGGAGGAGGGGAATTTCTTTGGGGATGCAATGCAATGCAACGGTCGGGGAAGGGCGCGTGGGCTTAAAAAGGTTGGGAAAAGCCGAAAGCGGGTTCGCGCACCTGCGCGGCGCAACGGTCGGAATTTTCTCCTCCGGTGGGCCGTCTAGGACTGGGCCACTCATTTTGGCCACTAGCCGGCGTTTCGGCAAGGCCTGTGGTACAGTTTTCTGTAAAAGACGTCTAGGACTGGGCCACTGTGGACTATTCATTTGGTCCACTTCAGTTGGCGTCAGTTCGGCCCGGTACTGTTCACCATCCGGACTGGCCCACCCCGTAGCCCACCGGCAGTTTTTTTTTTTTTTTTTTGACTCAAAAAAGACATTTCTGCGAAAACTGATGACTGATGCAATGCAGTTGGTCATGTGGTTCATCTTCTGCTCTGCGATCTGATAAAGGAAGCTTTGCTTCACGTACATAAAAATAAAATATTTTCGTCCCCACTCCTTTACTATAAACCTTAGGTCTCAACTAAAACATGGAGTTGACTACATATAATAAAATTTAAACAACAAAACATAGCCTTATCAAGTACGGCTTTGCCTATGAAAGACTACAAAACCTTACGCTGGTTTAGGTTGTGTTTGCATAAGATGTGATATGAACTAAGGCCAAGCAACCGATCAAACCATATGTATTAAAGAAGCAGGCACTGCAAATTTTTTTTAAAAAAAAAGAACGACCACCTTGCACCTGGCCATAAAGTCGCCTGTTACGCCCAACAAATATGAATTTGAGTAAGATCTCCGAACTCCTGAAATCAAATCAATCAAATTCTACAAAAGCCTAAAAAAGTCTTCAAGATATCCCGTTGTAAAAGAGAGGCTTGTTATCGTCCAACAATAGTGACAAATTAAAGGCCACGAAAGGCCTCACTTATTATACAGTGGAAGCTAGCCTACTATCTCTCCGATCACTCGATCAGCCCGTCGTCCACACGTGGCAACTACCGCGCATCAACAACACCTCGTCCACAGCTGTAACAAGCAAGGAGCCATGGAAGTAGCAGGACGTATGATACATGAAGCCACCGCCGGTGGCCGGCCGGTCCATCGCTGGCCAGAGACACCACCGGCCATTCACAGGCTCGACGCTAGCATTAGGAAGGACGACAAAGTGCCAAAGGGATGGACCTTTTGCGCACGTCAATCCAGTGCTCACGCTGGTCGGCTCCATCTCCACCACTTGCTAGAGATCAACCAGAACCAGATCAGAGGCAAACGAGATCAAACTTGTGGTGAATCAAACCCATTCTGCAACGGCTACAGCAATAGCCAGCGAATATGTTCTGCTGATGCCACTCAATCCCAAGGCAATATTGATGCTGTGTCGCTTGCATTGTTGACCTAGCTCAGCTCTCTCCGTGTTTGAGTTGAGTGTTGTAGGAGGATAAAAAAGAGCATGCATGTACGACCGCAAGAATCGGAGTGTGATTGAGCCGCGACACCCATGTCATCGATAGTGTTTATTTATATATAGCGTGAAGGTATCATGTCCACACCATAAATCCTCAGTGAAGGTATCCATGACACTACTCATAATTTAAATCTTTTTTCAGACTTAATTGCAGACACAAGTATCTGCTACAAATTACTTGACCCTACAAATTACTTGGCCACATGCAACGAGTTCTGCACAAGGTTTAAAACGATTCTAATTCTGGCAAGCATAAATGTAGCAATGCTGCATTTTCATCTATCCCAATTAAAAAAAGAATTCACAAACTAAAATGATGTGTTCTAGGCTTCCAGCTATAAATACTATCAACATGAACCTTTGCTGATGCTGCATAGAGTCCCATTCTTTGCTCCTGCACCTGCATACTCGTTTTTATCCTCGCCCCATCAAAGGAGGTCGACACAAATTAAAATGCATGTGCTTTAGCATGTCACCAATTTGTTGAGATTGGGCGGCACCAGCGAAGCCTATCCCGTGGCTGCGGTAGATATGATGCTTTGCCACCATGGCCTTTGCACGGCAGTATCCCGAAGCTGCATACACCAAGAACAACTTACTCTCCTCAAGTACAAAATTGAATAGAAACTCGAGAGAAATGGTCGCTTACTTGACAAACATGGTAGCAAACCAGGGAAGTGACTGTCGTGATGAAATGCATATTGCCATGATCAGTAGGGTTATCTGGTGGCCTGATATACCAGATTTGCTATGGGAGCAGTGGCAGCAACTGTAGAGGATTGATCTCGAGACATTATAAGACAAGTTCATGGGTGTTGACGGGAACAAGAGTCCACACTACCGTCTGACGGCCATTGTGGTCGAGGGAGCAAAGCCTCTTCTAGTAAGCATGCTGAACATTTGCATCCACACAAATTACAAAAGCTTTATTAGTGTGTTCCGTGATATGTGGGCGTAATGTGTCTCCATCTCCATCTTATTAATTATTAATGACGTTTAAAAGAGGTGAGGGAGGGGTAAGTTTGTTCACAAAACAAATAATAATAAATCTACAATGATACACATTCTTTTTTTTTTGAACGTACAATGATACACATTCACTATGTGCTATAAATAAGTGCTATCGACAAGAACCTCATTGCTCGATATCCGGCTTGTGTGCGTGCTCATTTTATCTTTCAACGATCAGTGGACAGAGGCCAATGCAGCATCCATCTATAACAGCATCATTACATTGGGATCGAGCGGCATCAGCAAAACTATTCGATGGCTATTGTAGATGTGATGCTCCAACAACTTGCCATGATCTCCGAGCTTGCTCTCACCATCCAGCCATTTCCACGAAGAACACCCAGAGCTAGAATTTTGTGAAACAAGCACAAGAGCTTCAACGCTAATCGTGGTTCAGTTGCAGAAGCCGGGTTCATACATTCACTACTGTACTGTACTGTAGTACTGAGTAAAATTATGTTGTAATGAATGTTCAACTCTTCGATGGTCTGCTTATTAAGATAGCTTTGTCCCAAGTACTGAACTCATTTCGGACTCTGTAATTTGTCCCCCATCTTGGTGGCTCCCAACCCGAGTACGTCACTTATTAACAAGAGAATTACAATCATAAATCATCATGATTACCCTTATATGATACACACAGTGAAGGTATCCACTAGACCGTTCATAATTTGAATATGTTCAGTGACTTGTATATAGTATACACAATTGTAGGCTCATAGCTGCTACAAATCACTCGGGCACATGCAACAGGACAAGTTATGCTTGAGGTTTAGAAGAATTATGACTCTGACGAGTGCAAATGTAGAAACATACTGCAGTTTCATCCTCGAAATAAATAATCACAATTAACAAACTGGATCAATGTGTTCGATCTATAAATACTAGAGATGTTTGGCTGGTCATATAAGCCGGCTGATAAGATAAGCCGACTGGTTTGCTGTGAGAGAAAAATACTGTTCGAACGGCTAATAAGTCTGGCTGATAAGACAGACGAATAGACCGACCGGAACCTTGCTTCATATATACATCAGTCCCACTCTTTGCTCTTGCGCCTTTTTGACGAATCTTTGCTCTTGCGCCTGCATATATACTAGCTGGTTTTATCCTCCTAGTTTGTCACCCCATCGGAGGAAGTCAATACAACATGCATATGCTTCAGCATGTCACTAGCTAGCTTGATGAGATTGAGCGGCATCAGCGAAGCATATCCCGCGTCTCGGGAGTGAAATGGTTGCATTGTTCAGAAACATGGGAGCAACCCGCACATGTGTTGTTGTGATGAAATGGAATATTGCCTTGATCAGTAGAGTTGTCTGGTGGCATCATATACCATACTTACCATGGGAACGGCCGCTGCAACTGTGGAGCAGGATACGGGTGATCTCGAACATCGTAAGACAAGGCTAGTTGATCTCGAACATCGTAAGACAAGGCTAGTCTGTGGTTGTTGATGGAAAACAAGCACTTGCTGGAGTCGGTGCTACCTTCTGATGGTCACTGCCATGCATGGAATTCAGCCTCGTTTAGCATGCCTTTACAACTTCAGCTAGTAAGCATGATGAATATTTGTGTCCACATACAAGTTACAAAAGCTTCAGTCTGTGGAGCAGGATATGTGTTCGCTGATATTTGGTCGTAATTGTCTCCATTATTTTAATTAATACAAGCCAGTTTTAGTGATCTTTAAAGAAAAAAGAGGTAATTTGTTCATCTCTAATAGTTATAGCTGCTTGCTATCTGCCTATGTGCTAGCTCCACTTCAGCAAGGGTCAGCATATATAAAAGATCACTTCTCATGGCTGTTGTATCTTTCACACGATGTAAAAATTGCTAATGAAAGCCTCAAAGCATAGTGATATGCATGATTGCAGGGAATTAGATGCTATTCTATCTTAAGTATCATTCATGCCTTGTTTAGGCCCAACATGTAAATAATGACGTCTAAAAAATAGATCAACTAGTTAGTTGGAAACCTCCACAAGCAAACAACCAGCCCTTATTCACCTGAGCGGTGCAACGGTCGGAATTTTCTCCTCGGGTGGGCCGAATCATGCCTTTGGCTTTCGCGGTGGCCCTGCCGGGTACGTCGGACAGAGGTTTTGGTCCATTAGTATTTCATTTTGGCGTTAGTCCGGCAAAGGACCGGCCCACTAGCCCACCGGCAGTTTTCTGACTCTAAATATTTCTGCAAAAAACATGTCACTGATGCAATGCAGTTATTCCCTTGTTCAGATGGAAACTTTTTCCATTTCAAAGTACTGTAGTACTTTCAATTTATTTAGCAATTATTGTCCAATCATAAACCAATTAGACTTAAAAAATTCGTCTCGTGATTTACAACCAAATTGTGCAATTAGTTATTTTTTACTTACATTTAATGCTCCATACATATGGCTAAAAATTGATGTGATAGGGAGAGTGGAAAAATCTAGAATTTGGAGGGAAGTGGTCACGTGCAACATCCTCTGCTCTGCGATCTGATAGGGCATGTGCAATGTGCATGAGCAAATTCAACCTTAAGGCAAAACCCACAAAAGTACACCATAGTTACTACTTCCTCCACAATGTATATGATACAAATGCACATCAAGGTGGGATTCGCTCTTTTATTAAAAATAGGCAACAACGATGGCTTGTGGCTCGTTTTGATGGGCGTGGGTGCGTGGTACTTGAAGAAGAGAGAGATAATTTTTTATTCCTTATGGTTGCACCACAAGCTTACGATTGATTCTAGAAAAGCTTTAGATGTTGCCGCACTCCACAATGTATATGGTGCATTCCTGTGTATGCATTAAATGTCTAATGCCACTTTTTTTATTTCATTGTGGATACCCTAAAGGAAGCATTGCTCCAACTCGTATCTACTTGCAGAGCTTGTCTTATGTCACCTCAATAAATAGTACTAAATGCATAGACCTTGCAAAACATTATTTTTTTTATTATGAGAACTTTGCAAAACATTACTATCTAAAAGCAAATAAATGGTTCACACTTTAATCATATAGGTTTGTTTGGTTATTTGTATTACTCTCTACATTTAGGCTTATGCATTGCAGTTTGCTTATGTGTAGTTGCCTGAATAGGCTCTTGTACAAGCTTGTACCTCCGGCGGAGCCTCATGGAGGCGAAGCTGGGCAGCTGCCCCCCTCCCCCTGCCCTGAAAAGATTACTGATGACCATATGTATTTCTACTAGAGTTCATTCCCGAGTAAACTCTCAGCCAGGAAACTAGGAGGAGCATCTGGTCTTTTGTGTTTGGCCCTCCCTTGGTTTTGTGTCAGGCACTGAGGCTCCGCGGCTGCTTGTAGGTCAGATGCTGCATTAGGTACGTAGTATGCTAAATTTGCTCCTATTAAACAATGCAGATATGCTCCAATGAGATATATTTTTTATACGCTGCTTTTTGTTGTGTTGCATAAGATTTGATATGGACTAAGGCCAATACAAACAACCAATCGAACCATACGGATTAAAGAAGAGAGGGCGGTACACTGGCTGCAATTATTTTTTTCTAAAAAAACCACATATGTTTAAAACGTTAAAAAAAAGGTACAAAGATTATGGGAACGACCTCCTTGCAGCTGGCCATAAATCTCTTGTTTCTAAAGGAAAGCATCAAGCGAGTAGAGTATATCAATATGAATCTGATTAAGATCTCTGAAATCAAATTAAATTCTACAAAAGCCTCAAAAAGTCTTCAAGATATCCCATGAAAATGAGACGCACATTATCATCGAATAATAGTGACAAAGACCACGAAAGGCCTCCCTTATATACAGGGAAGCCTACTAGCTTTCCGGTCATTCGATCAGCTCATCGTCCGTGGCAACTACCTCGCACCAACAACACCACGTCCACAACACTGTAACAAGCAGTACATGGATCGGAGCACCAAGCAAGCAGCAGGCCGTATGATACATGAAGCCACCGTCGGTGGCCGATAAGTCTATCGCTGGCCAAGACACCACCAGCCATATTCACAGGTTCGATGCTAGCACTAGGAAGGGCAAAAGGGAAGGAGCTCTTGTGCACGTCAATCCAGTGCTCACGCTGGTAGACTCTATCCATCTACACCACTGGCCAGAGATCGACCAGAACTAGATCAGAGGCCATGGAGACCAATGCAAACTTGTGGAGAATCAAGCCTGTTCTGCAATGGCTACAACAATAGCCACCGAATATGTTTTGCTGATGCCACTCAATCCCAAGGCTATATCGATGCTATGTCGCATGCATTATATTGACCTAGCTCAGTGTAATATCCGTGTAGTATCCCAAGGCTATACACTCAGCTCTCTCCGTGTTGAGTTGAGTGTTGGAGGAGGATAAATGTGCCCGCAAGAATTGGAGTGTGATCGAGCAACGACACTCATGTCATCGATAGTGTTTATTTATATATAGCGTGAAGGTATCATGTCCACACCATAAATCCTCATGACTACCATATATGGTACATAGAGTGAAGGTATCCATGACACTGCTCATAATTTAAATCTTTTTTCAGACTTAATTGCAGACACACGTATCTGCTACAAATTACTTGGCAACATGCAACGAGTTCTGCACGAGGTTTAAAACAATTCTAATTCTGGCAAGCATAAATGTAGCAATGCTGCATTTTCATCTATCTTAATTAAAAAAAAGGAATTCACAATAAACTAAAATGATGTGTTCAAGGCTTCCAGCTATAAATAATAAGGACATGAACCTTATTGCATAGAGTCCCATTCTTTGCACCTGCACCTGCATATATAATCGTTTTTTCCTGTGCCAAACACTCATCAAAGGAGATCGACACAACATGCATGAGCTTCAGAATGTCACCAGCTTGTTATGCAGTTCTAACTCTGAGCAATTGTTCATGACATAAAAACGCTATGACATCAAAAACAAACTCCGTTTCATGGACTTCTTAATTTCTCTGCCACTTATGTTCATACAAGAGCTTTGTAACGAGGAAGCTCACGTATTATTAGCTGGTGAATATGCTGGATCATCAGTGTTGTGCAATATGGCACCAGAGTCGGTTTGGAGCATCCTGTGCACCAAACGTTTACTTCAGTATATATAATGACGCTGCCCATTAAAAAACATGTTCTGCTCTGAGGTCCAATAGCCTGAAACAAGTCCTGCTCCAACTGATTACTGACCAAAAGAAACTCATATAAATAAAAATAAATTTACAAACATTATCTACTATAAATAGGAGCAGTGAAAAAGCAGACCGGCATGTTTTACACTTTCAATTTAGTGCTATATAAGCCTATATAACAACCATTCCACCAGTGACTCACTCTAGCTCTTGCGATTGGGTGCATGTCCTTTTACCTCGATACTATTTTCTTTAAGCTGTTTCTTTAACCCGTGCACCACCATTCTGCTGCATTGGGAATGAGCGGCACCAGGCAAGTCTGGTGGACTAGGGTGGACGGTGTTGTGTCCCACTCATGGAAATAATGTGCAACAGCGCTCCTTGCAATTATATTATAGATGCATGGAATGGAACCCATGTGTTCAACCAATAATTGGTTTAGGAAATATAGTTGCAAATTTGCTATTCAAAAGGAATAAATAACAATGCATGGCAGAAAATTTGGAAAACATTCTAATAAGTAAAATGATATTAAGATGCGTTGAAACTTTTTGATTGCAGTTGTCAAAAAATGTAAAATGGTCATGTGGGTTTGACCTAGAGTGAAAGTGAACAAGGGCTCGGTAGATGAGTTAATTAACAACAACATGCATGTGCTCGGACAAACAGAAGATCCTCAAAATGGTGAACGATCGAGGTCAATGTGTGCATATCACTGTTCATAATAATTCCATGAATTGTTCAATCAAGATCACAAGTTCTTTAACAAACTTGATATCCCCTGGGTCAATCTAGTTGGGAAGAAACATTAGCCGAATGGTAAGCTTCCCAATATAATCATATAAAAGGATCCTCTTTAATTTTTTTGGGTGAAAAGACCTTAATAAGTTACTACGCAATAGTCTCCTTTGGGATGATTCTGGTGTACCAAGTCCTATTCCGAGAACTATTTTCCTTTGCAAAGAAGTCCATTTATCTAGCACACAAGCTCATGCAACTGAACCGTTCTTCTAGCTAATTCAATTGCAACTATTAGAAAAATCCTTCTTGCAACCCCAACTCCTCCCCACTAGTATGCAAAAATCCACCCTGCCTAAGCTTCATGATTCTTGGACCTACATTTGGGGCTCAAACTTTACATCATCAAAAGCCTGCAGATCTCTTTTGGGTCATAATCCTATTACTAATGCCTTTAAATGGTCATGGAAGTCCTTTGCCAGCCCAACATAAAGCATTTTTTTGCTCCTTTCAATGGACAGGTTAAGCACCAGAAAATCTTGATAACGAATCGAAGAACCAGCACCTAGATTGCGCCATAATCAAACCATCACGTATTGCAAGCGCCTTTTCCTTAATAAGTGTAATTTTGCCAAAGGTTTTTAGAATTTGATCAATGTAAAGAACCCTGCAGACTGCAGCTCTGTTTAAGCCATGGTGATTTTCAGAGAACAATCACACTCACACTTCATGAATGTAACAATTAATGCCCATGTCTTGGTGCATTTGTTGGCAAGAAATGAATTGATTTCAAAGGGACTCCATTTAAGCGTGGACAATTGCAAGATTTAAATTCTCTTTCTCAAAGTGGTTGCTATGTTGTCCAATAGAGTAAAGAAGAAATCCCTATTTCTTTTTGATTTATGGATTCGAAGTCTCATGTAACCTTCGTTATGTTTTTTCCCTTTGTCTCTTGAACTCCCTCGCTGTAAATCCCCTGTACACGCTGGGATTGGGCCACTAAGAACATCAACACTGGCCCTCTAGCTGGCGTCAGTCCACTAAGGCACCGGCCCACTAGCCTACTGGCAGTTCTCTGACTCAAAATTGTTGCTGCTAATGTTATCACGTCGAAATAGTGCAACGTGGCCACCACCATACAGAAAGAAAGGAAAATGAAAAAAGTGGAAAAGAAAAAAAAAACACAAATCATTTAGGTGCAACAACTTGCGCTCTGCAGTCTTCTAATGTAAAAGAAGTCCTGCTCCAAGTGATATGATATATATATATATATATATATACACGTAGCAGAGCTATACCTCGTAATAGAAGTGGTGCTCCAACATGCCGTATGTTTGTAACTTTCACCTTTGTGGTTGCTGTATATAACTACTCTTCAGCAGTAGCTCACTTCACGCCCCCTCTCTCGCATCTGGTGCATGATGCTCCATTTACCACTTCTTCAACCTATTTTCTTATACCACACTGAGCACTTGATGGAGATCATGCATCCACAATTATATTTGAAATGTTCCTGCCTCATACTGTTTATTTTGTGTTTTTAATTTTTAGCTCGGCGATTAGTAAATAGGAAAGGAGAAATAGGAATTAAATAAAGATCCCAACTGGGCCTAAATTCCTTACGGTGAACTGCTGGAACCCAAAACTTTCCTCCCGCACAACCGGGCCACAACCGGCCGGCCACCCACTTATTTTTGAAACTAGCCTCCCACTTTTTGACCGACCCCCCCGTTGGAGTGGACCCCCCGCCGGCCCTAGCCCCAAACATAGATATTCTTCAACCGCCAATAAATTGTTGAGTTTGGAAGGGCCGCCGTTCCGTTCCCCACCACTGTTCCCCAAACACTATTCATTTTGTTTGTTTGTTTGTTTGTTTTTTTTTTTTTTTTTTTTTTTTTGCCCAGCTTTCCAAACATATTTCCAAACCACAAACAAGCCCTAGAAGGAGCAGAAGCGAGGAGAAGAAGAAGCCCAACCAAAGGTAAGCTAGTTCTTACCCGACCGCGTCTTTGCCCCGTCCTAAAGAGAGCTCCGTCGCGTGGCGGTGTCGGAGACGCCGCAATTGGAGAAACCGAGGAGCCACGGGCGGCGGTCCGCGGCGCCGCGCCGCGTAAAGGCGGCTACCTCTCCACGCCGACGACGGGAGCGGCGGCCTGGAGGGGCGGGATGGACGCGCGGCGAGGACGGGGCGGCGGCGGGGCGGCGTCGACGACTCCTACGGCGGCGACGACTCCTGCGTCGTCGGCGACTCCGGCGGCCACGCCGACTCCTGCGGCGGCGACGACTCCTGCGTCGTCGGCTACTCCGGCGGCGTCGACAACTCCGGCAGCGGCGCGGCTCGCGACCACCAGTCCACCAGCGGTTGCGTCACTTCCGCATGACGCGCGAGATGGCGGTGCGAATCGGCGGCGGCATTCTTCTGTTCGTTTCGTCTTCAAGTTTTCGATTACTGATTCTTCTCCTTCATGCGCAGGGCGGAAGGTACGTATGAACTGAAAACGCACCTTTTCTGTACTGTCTTCATAGTGATTTAAGGGCGTCGTTTCAACTAGTTTATCTAGATACAGCAGGGCGCAGCTAAGAGCTGAATCAAGGAAAACCGTATCTTTTCTTTTCGTGGGATTACTGGAATGGCTTGGGTTGTTCTTTGTGCGATGCATGTGGTGACAATTGAAATTACTGGGTGGGATATACATCTGCATAGGTTGGTCTTTAGAACTGCATATACACATAGGAGCTCTAAAAGTTCTGGGAACCATCTGCTGTATAGTGGGAGCAAATTTAGAAAATTAGTTCAAGCGTGCTAGCAAAATAGTGCAAAGAAAACAGAATGAAATGTACAAATAGATTGTTTGTGCGCTTCAAATTTGTGTACCTCTTTATTCTCGTTTAAAAGTTGTCTAACCTGCTCCTTGAAATTTTGCAAGGATATATTCAGTGCCCTAAATTACCTCTAGCTAACCATACTTTCTCCTATGTTTTATGATCTCTCAAGAGCTTTTACTTGTGAATTTTACACCCCTTGTTTCAACCATAGAGATGAGTCTTAGTAGTGGTATTTTTATAGCTCAAGTTGCCATGCTTGCTTAAACTGTTAGGGATTGGACTCAGGTGCTAGTGGTAGGGTTGGCCTGCAGCATCCCACTTGGTTAATGGTCACTTCTCTACAGATTGCCATTAAGTGTGTTACATTGAGGAATTTGAAACATCTAGCCTATAGTTATTGTTGGTTCAACAGTGCTGTAGATATGGTATGGCTGTAATTCATTACGTTGTGGGTCATGTTTCGCTCATATGTATTTAATGATTTTGATTTTATGCGCAAGGCATGTTCTTGCTTCGGAAGAGTCTATGTATCAGATCATGGGTTGTGGCCAAGGTTTGCTGCATTGGTGTTATGTCTTCTGATTTTGGCTAGTGTTTAATGGTATTCTTATTAGTAGTGTTTGGTTTGGATAATTAACCCGTTATAGATGGGGCGATTTAGCAGATTTATTGGCCCTTCATCGTTTGTTCTGCAGTGCCTGTTTCCCTGTGTAACGTTGTGCTGTTATATAATTAACCGCAATTTGAACTAATACTTGCGTATCCATTGATCAATTCCTGTTTTTTTCTTTCTTCCCATTTGCAGAAACAAGATGGTGGAAAGGAGGATGAGGCCAATCATCCGAAGGCTGGTGGAGCCTGACCAAGTGGTTCGAGCAGGGGTTGCAGACCCGTTGCAGTTCAACTCTGTAAGGGCCCATTGTGCTGTCCTCCCGGAGGAAGATCTAGTAGATTCATTCATGCGGATGGACGACACATCTCAGCTACCACAAAACAGATACAGTCTGCTGGCAAGACCAGCCCAAAAGATACTGAGACGATTTTCCGGCATTTGCAAAATTCTGACTGAACAGGGATTATGCTTTCCTAGGGTTGGTCCTGAGACTTTTGTCATTGATGCCTCAAGTGGACTTCCATATATAAGCCAGGAAGCATATGAGAATTTGATGGACTTGCCATTAGACCAGGCCAGCAAGGAAGCTATCATAGATGGGAATATGAAGCAATTAGCTCAGGTTTTCAAAACTGAAGTTCTGGCAGGAAGGCCTATACCGGAGGAGGTCTCAAAAGGGCTGTTTGATCTTATGGAGAACAAGGGCTTCACCATGATGCTGGTTATTGTCAATCACCCTAGCCTAGTCCCAATTGAGAATCGTCTAGATATGAACCTGAGGCTACACAACGAACTAGCAGACGTTCTCCCGAAGATCAACAGCACTAAGCAAGGCGTAGTACAAGCAATGTTGCAGTTCCCAGATGATTGGCATCAGCAAGTGAACTCTTGCAGGTACGTGTGGCTTATTTCGTTTTTCTATATAATATAATGCATTGACTGCCCACAATAGCTCCACAACCCCCTCCTAATCTTAATGACCCTTGGCTGTTGACTGTGCAGGTTGACGTTCTGGTTCTATCACCAGAACCACAACCGTGGGCAGGGCTACATGAAGTTCAACACCCACAAAGCTGAGGGAAGGCAGGTTCGCAGGTTTGTCCGTAATGTGGCTGAGCATTGTATGGAGGATTCAGTAGAGACGGACCAGTCATCAGGCATTGTGAAACAGGTTTTT
>JADLZL010007789.1:0-118440 GCA_015844335.1 Chrysopogon serrulatus | reverse complement strand
GTTCTTTATCGTCCTCGAGACTCCAGCACCCCCAGACACCCACTGAAATTCCTTGACCAACTCGAAGACTCCTCCGAATCCGAGGGTTCAGGCGACCGACGGCGAGCATGGCGGCGGACGGCGGCCCCTCGACGTCGGCGCTGGAAGAGGCCCTCAAGCCCTTCCAGGAAAGAGCCTCCGATGCTGAGGTTCGCTCGATTCATTTTTTCTCCCGAGCTCCTGACCACCTACCTGTGATTCCCGGCGGTCCATGTTTAGATTAGACAACTCCTTAATCGGCAGCAATCTGCTACTAGCTTGTCTCCTATTCTTAGGAATTGGTGGGTTTGGTTTCGAAGCAGCTGGGCACTGTTGAGTGTTGACTGGTGTCATGGGATGTCACATGTTTCTTTATTTCTTTCTAATTCATGGTATATGCTGAGGGCAGATAAAACAGATTGGTGGGGAATTATGAGCAAATTTCGGTCAAAAGGAATTATGAGCAAATCATGCGGATTTTCCGATGATATTTCATATTTCTGTGCTATTTGTAGCCAGAATCTAATCCATGAGACCATACACGAGATTTCAGACTTGTGAATCCAAATGAAAGAAATGCTTCATAACCCCAACTTTCACCCCTGAGGTCCTGCCTAATTGCATAGAGAATTAGAGATTTAAGTACACCTATACGTCCTAGTAGCCGATGCAACATGTTTAATGCCAGGGCAAGCAAAGAACAATTCTACAAGGGCTATCTAATAAAAAAAATGATCACTTCTACAAGGCATTAGCTATTATTCTGCTCGAATTTAGAAGATAGTTTGATCCCAGGCTTCTAGCCGTAGAGGAAGCCAACTGTTTTAGACGCACAAATTTTTTGGTAAGTTCTGTGCTATCTGCCTGATTTGGTTTGCTTGGGAAGCGAGAAATCACAGGGTATTCCAACATAAACCTATGACCACGTTTGATGTGGCCTCAAAAGCGTGAGAGGACATAATGCTTAGAATTAGAAAGGCCGTTTCTGTCTATTACTGTCATGTAACATTGTTTTCACATCCCTGGCTACAGATTTCTATGTTCTTATTTGCTTGTTTTATTTCTTCCCTGGCAGAGCTCCCTCCTTTGCCCTTAAAGAAAACATCTTGGTCCCTTCCTATGTACTACCGCTCTGAAGATATTCCACATACTGCCAGCACAAGTGCCTAACTCAGTAAATAGCAAACCTAGCCTGTTCTTCTACTGCAGTATTACCTACCAGGCTAGGAGGGGCTACCATGGACCATTTTTTCTTCAATTGCAATATCACCTACCCAGTGACCACGCCGGCCATGGTCTGTGGATAACTACTGTCTACTGCTCTAAGCAAGTGCTTTTGCGGGTTGCTATCTCTTATGTTTCTTTATTAGAAGTTATCGTGATGTGATGTATTGACCAGCCACATGTAAAGCCTGTGGCAATCTTATCATGCTTGGTCAGAGTGGTTACACGGATGCTTAATTTGTACAGGTGGTTTGTCTCAGTGCTAATTTTATGGTTGCTTCCTTTCATCCCACAGATACGCATATCAAAGCTGGAGGCCTTGCTGTACAACAAAGGTAATTTCATATGTTTTGCTGTTCCAAGCGTGTCCCTGTTCATGAGAGATCAGGGAAGTGCCTAATTCCATAATTAATTTATTTATGACTAGATGATCTGAGTCGTGGATCTGAGGCAACTTCCTCGGCTGTGAAGGATCTTCAGGCAAAGCTGGATGCGGTTACTGCAGAATGCTTGGCGGAAAAAGAGATGGTAATCGCGTGAAACTGTCACAATCATACAACTGTTTGATATCTGGTATCTACATAACACACCTTGTCTCATGAACCTTGTAGAACAAGAAGCTAATCATAGAGAACGAGAAGCTCCAGTACCGCATGACCCACCTTATCCGTGCAATAAAAGAGGCAGAATCAAGATAGAAGCAGCATGACGAGGCCGATTTGAAGCCTGATGTTGAAGTGTCCCCGTCTTGTTGATCCTTCACGTTATTCCTGAAATTTAACTGAAGCTATTGTTGTGATCCAGATCTTGGTCAAAACTTTATCAAAATGTCATTTGAAACGATGTTATGCACACGACTCTGTTTTCACCTGACCACATCTTGAAGGGCAGACATTGGAATGCATACTATTATATGGAATGACAGTTCATATGTAAAACATTTTGCCCCGCTTTACACCTAGGGCACTTAGGCCTTGTTTAGTTGAGCTGAAAGTTGCAACTTTCAGCAACTTTCCCATCACATCAATTTCTACCCGCATATATGGAGCAGTAAATGTTAGTAAAAAAAATAACTAATTATATGGTTTAGTTGTAAATCACGTGACGAATCTTTTGAGCCTAGTTGGGTCACGATTGGACAATATTTGTCAAATACAAACGAAAATGCTACAGTGCGTGAAAGAAACTTTCTCACGAACTGAACAAGGCCTTACTGTGTGTGTGACAATGTTCGGTAATCTGCTCAGCTGACAATGGAGCCGAGTAGTTGAACACTTGAAGAAAGAAAGAAAGAAAGAAAGATGGCTTTTCACTGGGAATAAGCATGCAGCACTCATGATTCCATCATGCTTCATGCTAAGAAGGCAGGGTGCAAATCTTGTCACTTTACTTGTGTTTCACATTACCTCCTTTTATTTATTTTTCATGCCAGATGCAAACTCCACTAGAAAATAAAATAGTAATCCTCTCGGATCACGTATTCATTCAGGTATTCAGCAATCAACAGCTATAAATCATACGTGTACATCTGGCATGGCATTGGTTTTAAACAAGTTTATCTGAATCACAGGATTACACATCTTATTAACCATCGTCTGCGTCCAGAAAGTTCCAAACAAGCAGGGAAAATATATGATACTAGCAGCAGGTCTATTCATCTGTGCCGTCCTAACCCATGATTTATTCCACAAATCGCCTCCTGTACAGCATGATGACGTGTACTTTGGCTCGTATACAAACGACTTTGAAAATTGAAACCGGATGGGGACGAAACCAAAACGGACGTGCCCATCCAGCGACCACACCACACCGCAGACCGCACCTTCCAGAAACGTACGTGGCAACCCTCCGGGACCCGACCCCGACCCCACCGGGACCTTACGCACCGTCACAGGCAGGTGGGTCCACCTCGCCCGCCCCCACGCGTCAGTGGCGCTGGCGGCGTCACTGCACTGTACCCCCCTGCCCCCGAGCTCCCTCCCGTGCACGCAAGGCACCCCCGGGACGAAAGCGAGAGGGGCCAGAGCTTTAAATGGCCGCGCCGCTAACCACCGCCACTCGAGCCGCCCGCCTGCGCTGCGCAGCTCGCCCGTGCCGTTTACCGGAGTGCGACCCGACCCCCGCGGCGCGGATCGGGAGGACCGGAGCGCGGTCGGTCGCCTAGGGTTTGGGTTTGGGTGTGTGAGGTTTTTTGCGGCGAGAGCAGGGGAGGGGGACTGGAGGAGGCCGGGGCTTGGATGGTCGCGGTGCTGGAGGTGGAGGCGGAGCGCTCCCGGTCCCGGAGGTGGTGTCCATGGGAAGGTCGTTCAGGGACTCGCTCAAGGTGCTCGAGGCCGACATCCAGCACGCCAACTCCATGTGAGTAGTGATTAGTGAACCTCCTCAGCCTTTCTTCTCGCATTCTGTTCTCTGTTCGCTTGTTCAGCTGAGTGGGGACAGATCGTAGTCTGTTACTGTTACTGCCCTTTGACCGGGTTCCTGGAATTCCAGGTATTTTGAGCTCGGACACTGCCTGCTAGTACCTAGCCGCGGATTGCTTTGTTGGTTTGTTTTAGAACAGAATTGGTTTATTTCAGGTCTGGAATGGAATCTAATGGGTTAGAAATTAGACCATGAGACACGGCTAGTCACCTTTTGCTTCCTCGGTCCCAACCAAAATATCTAGATTAGATATGATGCGTTGTTGGCTGTGACACCTATATAAGAATGAGAGTCGCCGTCGGTTTGGTTCTTCAACTTTCATGCTAGCTATATATATAGTTATATACCACTTCACTTTTGTAGTTTCGTTGTGTTTGGGGTATAATTAGTTTCTGTAAATGACTAAAGTTTGCTGCCCGTACCTTCCCACACTTGCACCTTTTTGGCCAAATCTCCTTTTGTTGGCGAAGTTCTGCTATATGGGAACCTTTTTGAGCTGCCATCTCGGAATTCCTCTTGTTTTGTCAAAATCGTCTTCTTTTGGCCAGGAAGAGATATATTTTAGTTGTAGAACCTGGGAAGATTTCATCTTCTGTATTGCAATTCGGCTTGAGTGGCATATGTTGTCTCTTCTCTATTTCCATCATCGGTTCTGCTGTCATTTGGGGATTGTGACTGAATCTCGTGTCTGCAAATATACCAAAAGACACCACGAGGCTGTAATGATGAATTTAACTATTGTTCATGGTTTGTTGTTGGCCCTGGTTCTCCCCCTATGGCTTCAGTACATTACCAAGAGTTTGTCGCTAATTAGTATTTTATTTGTAAAAATGCAGTGCTTCTGAATTTCGGAGGAATATGATGGTGCCTGCCTTCAGATGAGGATGGCATACTGCCCTGCTGCCCACTTTTTCCTTTTTCTTGTGCAGTGGACAGACTGCAACCTTGCTGGTGCACTTGGGCTGTTGAGGATTCTAATTTATAAGGTTGACCAACACTTCGGCTTTAGAACCAGCTTTCTTCCCTTTTCTAATGGTACTTAAGTCAGTACTTGAGTTAACATCTCAATTATGTTAAATGTGCAGGTTTACGCTGATGGGACAACCACCATGTGTACTCATGAAAGAAAGGCAAGCATCAGGGAATTTTATGGTATAGTGCATACCTTTGAGAACCTTTTCAATGATATTTTCTTCGCACATTTATTATGCTTACTTTGGTTTTTCAAAAAAAAAGAAAACATATTATGCTTACTTTCTTGTTCATTAGTTCTCAGTTGTTTTTGGCAGCTGTCATATTTCCCTCGTTGATGCAATTACATGAAGGAATCAATGAAGTGGAGGATAAAAAACAGAAAGCAGTATGTCTAGAGAGGTACAGAAGACGAGATGAGGATCAGAAAACTGTGATATCAGAGATTGATGATAGTATAGAAGAGGAATGTGGCATATGCATGGAGATAAATAGCAAAGTTGTTCTTCCAACTTGCAGCCACGCTATGTGCATTAAATGCTACCGTGACTGGTACAAATCTGCACTCGTGTTTCTAAAGCTTTTGGGATATTTTAATTATTATATGTTTGTTCTGATAATGATGCACTCCTGTCCTTCATAAATTTATGGATTTTTTAGACTGAAGTGAGAGAAGTGTCTCAGTAGGTGGCTATTAGGTCATTTTTTGCTTGCCCTGAGCTTCACATTACTACATTACAGTATCAATTCACCTTTATGAACCATTGGCCCTAAATTGTTACCTTAAATCCATAGATGCCATTTTGCTTCGCTAGCTGTTGTGTCCTTCATTCTTATGCTGCTGTGTTCCATAAGCTATTGGTTGATCTTCACATGAGATTAGTTGGGCAACAAATTGTAATGGGAAAAGCTTGCTAAAAATCTCTTTTACAGCTAACTAATATCAGCTGCCATTCTTGCTCTTCGATATTTACTAGCTCTTGCTGCAATGATCGCAATCCTATGGCATATGAAGTAGGAGTTTTGGGGGTGGAACTTAAGTTCTTTTTCAGTACACATTTGCCACCAGACCAGAGTTCAGGAATGGGCACTGCAGACTTGAATGATAGTCTGATAATGTAATGTAATTTCAATAATAAAATGACAATATAAGGAGCAGGTTGGAACAACAGGTTAACAGCTTGTTGTGAGTCAAAGGAAACCAAGATCCATGTATTGTTGACTTCTCTTGAACACTTTGGTTAGGCCTAAATTAAGGATACTAGCGACCGAGTTAAGGCCTAATTCTTGCGACTGATATATATGTTCCAATGGTCTTCCTATATGTCGGACTCTCGAGTGCTTGCCTTGAGATATCCACTGGGCTTGTTTGCTTGCAAGTCAGAACATATCATGTCATTTCCTTTTTGTTTGGATGTAGGTTTATCCATTGTTCCGTAACAGGACAAAAACTAATTAATTCATGTGATTTTGGTGAAAATGTAGAATACTAGACTATGGAGGACTAGAGACTTGACTATCAGTTCATTTCCATACCACAATAATTGGATACTCATTCTGTTCATGTACTCTTCAAGAACTAGCATTCATTTGTATGCCTGCTGTCTGCTGAAACTGTTCTTTTTTTGGAATTGGAATTGATGTTATACATCACAACTGAATGCAGAATTAGCATGTAGTTTGTTGATGCCAGCCTTTGCCATCACTATCTTAGCCTACCGAAGATATCTTTCTGATTCTTCTATTGATATCGATTTTTTTGGGGCTAAAGTTAGGCATGGCAAATATGGTTGCTACAAACAGTCCTGTGATGTTACATCAAGGCAAATAAGGACAATGGTCCCCCTTGTGTGTTATGAACAACATGTCTATGCGAACTAGCATGCGGTTTGTTAGTGTCAGACTGTCAATCTGACCACCACTAGCTAGCCTACAAAGTTCGATATCTTTCAGATTCCTCCACTGAATCTTTCTTACTTTGATGACTGTATAATCTCTATTGTTCTAAGCGGGTAATATTATTACTACAGGAGGTCAAGATCCCAGTCCTGTCCGTTCTGCCGCGACAGCCTCAAGAGGGTAAACTCTGCTGACCTGTGGATATACACAGATATCAAGGACATCGTCGATGTGGCGACAGTCCGAAGAGAGAACCTGAGGCGACTCTTCATGTACATAGACAAGTTGCCCACCATCATCCCAGAATCTGTGTTTGACGTCTACGATTCCCATGTAAAGTCACAGTTGAGCCCCGGCTGGCAATTGTTTTATGTATTTACTACTTCTACCGGTGCTGAGCCCTGGGCCTCTGGTGCTGTTGTGCTTTTTTTAGAGTTTCTAAGCAACTGGGTGCCGAGGAGGCTAGTTTATATAGGGAAGCATACACTGAATGTAAGTAGAACTATTCTATTATCTTGCATGATGCGATTAGGTTCTTTATTATGGTGGTTTAGGGTAATTTAACGCTATATGCCAGTGGGGTATCATGTTATGGCAAGAAAGATATAGGTGTTCGCTTGATGCATATTTTGATGCATGATTTTTGTTCATGGATGGATGGATGGATGAATGAAGTTGTCAAATGTAGAAATTGGTGCTTATTATCCTGAAATTGCATCATGTTGCTTCAGTTGTCAGGTTAGGCTGGCCCCTTGGCCGGCCCTTCAGGTTCTTCAGTTGCGGGTTATCTAAAAGATAGTGAGACCGCGTCGCGGTTCTGAGCAGAGGAGCCGGCCATGTCATCCAAAATGATATCGGCCGTCGGATCGCGATCGGACGGCTCAAAATGTAGAGAAAATCGCTCTTGAATGTACTGTTCATCTGCAGTTTTTAGTGTTCACAAGAAAAATTCCTGCATGCATAGGAGAAACATACCGGAAGATTAAAATAAACCATTTTCATTTCCAGAAAATTTCTGAAGAAAATACTTGAATAAACTAAAAACCACTCTAGAGCCTACCAAAATATTTTTGACCTCTTTTTTCATCATCCAAAAATCTAGAATAATTCAATCACGTTTTGCTAATAAACTTAAAAAGTTTATATCTCATGTATCCTAACTCCGAATCTCATAATTCTTCCACCAAAAATCTTCTAAAATAAAACCGTACATATTTAATTTATTTTTCTAATTGTCAGAGATTGTTACAAATGCCTCTCACAACAAACTTAAGAAGTTTATAACTCATCCATCTTAACTTCAAATCTTGTAATTATTCCACCAAAAATCATCTAAAACAAAACCCTACATATTCAAATTATTTTTCCTAATTTTCGCTGATCGTTAGAAATGCAAATAGCTTTTTTCTTCAATTATAACATGGTATGACCTAGATCTACAATAAAATATGATTACGCCCTCCTCTGTTTTAAAACTAACATATATCTATTTGTATGTCGATAGTTTTAGTACAAAATATAATTATATCCATCATAACTCGAATCTCGTAATTCTTTCACCAAAAATCTTCTAAAATAAAAGCGTACATATTCAATTTATTTTTCCTAATTTTCGGTAATTATTTACAAATACCTCTCATTTACGTTTTGCTAATAAACTTAAGAGGTTTATAACTCATCCATCCTAACTCTGAATTTCGTAATTCTTCCATAAAAAATCTTTTAAAAATAAAACCCTACATATTCAATTTATTTTTCATAATTTTTTGGTAACTGTTATAAATGCAAATAGCCCTCTTCTTTAATTATAACATGGTACGACGTGGACCTATAATTAATATAATTACGTCCTCTTCTGTTTTAAAACTAACATATATCTATTTGTTTATCGATAGTTTTAGTAAAAAATATAATTATATCGATCTTAACTTTGAACCTCGTAATTCTTCCATCGAAAATCTTTTAAAAATAAAACTCTACATATTTAATTCATTTTTCCTAATTTCTACTTATTGTTACAAATGTAAATAGCCCTCTTCTTTAATTATAACATGGTGCGATCACGAACCTAAATTAACATAATTATGTCCTCCTCTATTTTAAAACTAACATATATCTATTTATATGTCGATAGTTTTAGTAAAAAAAATATAATTATATCCATCCTAACTTCGAACCTCGTAATTCTTCCACAAAAAATCTTCTAAAATAAAACCCTATATATTCAATTCATTTTTCATAATTTTCAGTAATTGTTATAAATGCAAATAGCTCTTTTCTTTAATTATAACATGGTAGACGCGGATCTACAATTAATATGATTACGTCCTCCTATCTGTATGTCAATAGTTTTATTAAAAAATATAATTATATAACCCCTATAAATAACAACACACGATAAAATAAAACTACAACTAGCGAAGACCGCATAAAATAGTATTCTAGCAATTAAATATGCCAAAGATCGATAAAACTAAATAATATTTACAAATAAATAGTTTGTAATTTAAAAAAAAAAAAAAAAATTCACCAATATATGAATAATTAAAGAACTTAAAATTAATATGAATAGACAATTAAAACTTAAATTCATATAACATCAACAAAAATAAAAATTGTATAATGTCATTACCCACAAAATA
Source organism: Chrysopogon serrulatus (assembly GCA_015844335.1). Lineage (NCBI taxonomy): Eukaryota > Viridiplantae > Streptophyta > Magnoliopsida > Poales > Poaceae > Chrysopogon > Chrysopogon serrulatus. The sequence continues at coordinate 109,264 of JADLZL010007789.1, read as the reverse complement.
GAAATATTTCAAATAATTTAAATGACACATATTATTTGTTACGTCAAAGTTGATGTTTTGAACATTACTAATCAGTCGTACATACAAGTTTTGAATGGCTTTGCAGGTACTTTGTTATTTAATATATTATATTACCCACTTAATACAAATATACACACTCTAAACCCTTAAATCCTCACCAATTTTATTGTAACACATGTTAAACCATTCAAAAAAAAGGAGGGCCACTTTAGCGTGGCAACGCCGCGCCCAGTTCTAGTTCCAACAAGAAATGGCGCCAGTTGGCTCGTGGGACCATAACATGATATCAGCTTGTTGTAGTCAACTTTGCTAGGGAGGGCGCTAGTGCTAATCCCAGTCTCATCAACTCTATGTCTGAAGCTTGGACACTCGGATGCTTGGCTCGGCGAAATTCTAAATCGTCAGTATGCCATCACAATCTTTAGCCTGAAAGGTGCTATGTGATGTGTCCTTTTTAAAAAATTCTTCACAGCACAGCAGCTTCCAAAATGAGAGCATGTCGGCCTGTCGGGCTAAGAAGGCAAAGTTCACAAAGTTTGAACTGAGGTCACCCCTGGCGGGGTAGAAAGGTGGCGGCAAATGGCGCTAGCCGCCGGCCCGCCGCGCTAAGTGGCCTACTGCTTTCGAATTTGTAACGGCTACTGAACTACATCAACCGAAAAGACCCGTCGAACCTAATTCATCACATTAGTTTAACAGGCACTAGACAGCTCGAGAACACGACAGCAATGGGTGAAGTAAAATATTGTACAAGAAACCAAAACACTGTACAAGTAGGTGAAGCGAACAGGTTGCACAAATGAAAATAAGAGTGGACGTATTAATTTTTCTCAATAATCTTCTGTAGGAGACAAATAATTTGAAGTAGCAATGGCTGTTGTACAAATCAAATCTACCACAAGCGTCTATGCTAGTACCAAGGGCAGATCTAGTGATGGGTGAGCATAACTCAACCCTCCTAAATTTTGTAGACATGGAAGATAGGGAGTAAGGGGGCTTCAGAGGTTGAAGATTGAAGATGACTTGAGCTTCATCTTCTTCTCTCTTTTTTTTTACCATATCAAGCTTCATCTTCTATGAATTTCTAAATCACCACTAAGTATTGTCTACTAATCCACTCCCTAATCTAAACCTAACCACAAATATCTGCATTTATGATCCTAGTATTGATGTGGCCCGCAATAGTCCCCCTTATCGTAATCTCTCAAGTTCATGATAGATTCACCTGTTGCACCTTCTTATACGACTACTGCCCCCTTGTTCCTGTTGTTGGGGGTTTTGGGCTCCCTTGATTTTTCTACCTCAACCCTAACTCCTGAAATCTGAACCTTAGCAGTTCTTATTGGTCTATTTGGTATAATTTATGGAGTTTGTATGAATTCATCTACAGTAGCATGAGAGGACCCAATATAAAATTTTAGTATGGATTTAACTTCTTACCTCTTGAGCTCCTAAGGATATGCTTCTCTCACATGTACGTGTAAAAAAGGATGATGCTCTATTGTTAGCTAGCCAATAGAGGTGCTCGAGGTCACCCTCCTCTCCATTGGACACCGATGGGAGCATAAAACTACAGAAGAGAAAAAGGTGTTTATCAAGAGGAATACATGTCAAACATTATGTTATGTCAACCTATTAAATCGGAGGGTTGTTATCAACTTTGGTTTTTACAATCCATGTTGTGATATCTATTGCTACCACCCGATTTTAGGATGTTGGTATAGGGTTATCTTACCCTGTTGAAATTCTTGAGTTTCCGATGATGTTTTAATGGAGCCTTTTGATGCTATGCTTACTTTAAGTATTCTGAACCTTGGTAATAAGTACTTTGCATGATTATGTATATCCATAAAACAAGTAGGAAGTCATAAAATAGCCTAACAACAAAGTATGCTCAAGGGTCTGACTGAAAGAAGACAAAGCAAGACGGGGTTTAGGATTTGGTTTGTTTCTTTTATCTATCATAGTCGAAAACTTTGAATTTCATGAAATTTGAACAAAATTTAGGAGACGTTGAACCCTTTCACCAACCATCTACCAGACTACCACCCATCATGTAAAGGAACCATTCATCAACATCAAACATCGATATAATTCTATTCATAAATTCTCCTTGTTTGCATTTTAAATTTTGGAAGCAAGATAAAGAGCAAAATAAGAGATAGACTAAAAGAAATAAACATTTATTACAATTTCTCCTAACTATACCTTCAAACATTTGGGAATCAAATTAAGTTTTGCCTAAAGGAGTACAAAGATTTCTTCTGCCCTAAAATCTTTCTATTTTTTAGATAATAGGTTACAATCGTTGAATTGATTTCTAACCCTAACAAGTCTCTTAAGCACTCCACAACTGTCTTGTTGTCTAGAGTAACTCTTTTCGACCCACCCCTGTGTGCTCTTGTCTTTTTTCATAATTATCGTAACCATTTGCCACATCAGATTTTTTTTATAACGTAAAGGTTCATTGGTAGCCAACTAGCCATATAATACAATTTGGCTGCTCATACCTCTTATTCACTAGTGATTTTGTCACCCTACTCTAGCCTTCAACTTTGTACCTGGCCATTGGTGTCACCAATCCCATCACAAAATCCATCTATAACAAACCTCGTCTAGTCATCGTGGAACCAAATGATCTCCATGTCTATCTATTGTTGGAAAGTATAGAACTCTAAAATCCTACCTAGACCCTCTTTATCGGGGGAAGATGACATTGTTCACCCGACAAAGTGGCTGCATCCTCTAAGAAGAAGTGAGCCTAGCCACAACCGTGAATCACATGGTAAATATCGTTTGTATAAATTCTACAGACCCGATTCAAAGAACATGGATATCTAACATTTCTATTTGCGCATGTGGAGAAAAAGTTTACTAACAACACGAAACTATTTTTTTTGATCAGTAAGTCCACTGACTAGAAATGTAAATGGGCCTACTTGTATAAACCTAGATATATAGGCTCAATTTTAGTAGGAAGGGTTAGTGAAGCTAGCTACCTATCGAGTAGCGACAGGTGTAGGCAACAAAAGCGAGTATAAAGTACGTCTCTAGCCACTTTGCACGAGAACGGCAAAATTCTGCCTTGCTTCCCCCTGTGGGCTGCTGTTCCATCCACATTTTCCCCCATTTTTTGAAATCAAAGCAAGGCACTTCCCATGTCACTCACGTTTTCCCTCCCAAATCGCGGCTCCTTCCATTTTCTCCTCCTGCAGGGGAAGGGGAGTACTACAGACTACTACAGAGTAGAGAGTACTCTGAAAGGACGGACTAGTACGAGTAGCAGCAACGCTCAACGCCTCAGCCCGAGGAGGAATGCGAGCGGCAGATATAAACACGAGAGCCTCGTCCCCTTCCCCTTCCTCTCCTCCTCCCCGCACCTTCCTGCCCTTCCTCCCCTTCCTCTCCCCCCAGCGAGGGCAGAAATCCGCGGCCCCACGCAATCCCCAGCACCGCGCCGCCGCCGATCCCGCCGCGACCCAGGTCCTCGCGCCCGATCCGCCGCGGCGCTGGCCTCCCCGGCGCCCCCCAAACCCTAGGTAAGGGGGGTCGCGCGCGCGGAGGGATGGAGGCGCTGGTAGGGCGGGCGGTGCGGAAGGCGTTCCCGGGGTTCGGCACCTACTCGGGCGTGGTGGAGTCGTACGACCCCGACGCGGGATACTTCCGCGTGCTCTACGAGGACGGAGACTCCGGAGGAGGTCGACGCCGACGAGATGGCCGAGATTCTCGTCGGACCCGCGATGCCCCGCGCGCTGCAGGAGCAGCAGCACACCCCGCCGCGGGGCGCCGCGGGGAGGCGCCCCAAGCGCCGCCGAGGAGACGGCGACGAGGACGACCCGTCCCCGACCCCGACCCCCGACGGCGTCGTGCTGGCCGTCCCTGCCGCGGGTGAGGAGACTGAAACCGAGCCCGAGCCCGCGACGCCCGCGGAGGCGGCGGTGGCGGAGAAGAAGCCGAGGTCAGCCCCGCGCCCGAGTCGTCAGGCCGCTGCGGCGGCGGAGCGCGCGCCAGGCGAAGGCGGCTGAGCGCGCGGCCGAGATGGAGGCTGCGGCCGCCGTGGCGGCTGCTGCGGAGGCCGAGGAGGAGGAGGCTGCTGCGGCTTCGACACCCCAGCAGTCTGGGAAGAAGCGGCCGCGCGGGAACGGGAGTGGACGGTACCGCTCCGTGTCCAGGGATTTGGACGAGGCCGCGGTGAAGAAAACGCCACCGCCCAAGCCGGCACTGCCACCCAAGCCGGAGCTACCACCCTCGTCGCAGGGTCTGGATTTGGGCGGCCTACCTGTTCTTGATGTCTTTCAAGTCTACTCCTGCTTGAGGTCATTCAGCAGACAGTTGTTCCTAAGCCCGTTTTCACTGGAGACATTTGTGGCTGCGCTGCGATGCTCCCATGTCAATCCGTTGATTGACTGGGTGCATTTCTCGCTGCTGCGGGCTCTCAAGAGCCACCTGGAGGACTTCGCCAATGAAGGAGATCCCTCGGCAGTGCACTGCATTAGGTAACTTACATGTCCTTTGCTGTATACTAAGTTTTGAGACCTCTACGTGACTGAAAAAAAATGTTGTTTAGTTACCCACTGTTGTCTTTGTAGGAATCTTAACTGGGAGCTGTTAGACCTAGCAACTTGGCCAATCTATCTTGCTGAATACTTGCTAACTAGGGGTGCAGACTTGAATTATGGTATGAAGCTTGCAGATTTAAATCTGCTGAGTACAGAGTACTATAGGCAGCCTGCAGGGGTAAAACTTGAGTTGCTGCGCTCACTCTCTGATGATGTTCTGGAGATTGGGGCTATACGGTCAAGGTTGTCAGAGTCAGATGGAAACGACGAAGGCTTCAGAAGCACTGGTGTAAGAAGAAAAAAGAGGGGCTCTTCTGCTAAAGCGGCAGTGGATTCTTCTCAATTTGCAGAAGGATCTGCTGAAATTGATGATGGAAACAGTGATGAATGTTATCTTTGTGGCATGGATGGCAATTTGTTATGCTGTGATGGCTGTCCAGCTGCATTTCATTCGAAATGTGTGGGGGTGGTGGAGGATCTTTTGCCTGAAGGTGATTGGTATTGTCCGGAGTGCTTAATACAGAAGAATGGTGGATCTAGAAATATTGCAAATCCTATGAGAGGAGCAGAGATTCTAGGAACTGATCCACATGGACGGCTGCACTTTTTCACCTGTGGCTATCTTTTTTTGTGTAAGTCGCCTTGGACCCCTTATGTCTATTTTTTCTGAACGATATTTTGGGGCTCTGGTATGCTTTTTTGAATGCCCTCCTGTATTTTTTATAGAAAAAACTAAGTGCAACGATTATATTACTTTGGTGCACTACCACTCAGATTATCAAGCCACCTAGGATCTAGGTAGAATGATGTAAGCTGTTGCATTTTTCTCTTGTCTATGAGCCTCACCTCGGATGCTGTATTTGTCTTGTTAGTTCAGGGTGGCTCCTCTCCATAGAACATGTAAGCCGGAACAATGATATGATTCTGTCTATACTAGCTGCTTGTGACATGTGAGCCTATGCATACATTGTAGAATTAGCAACTGTTCAACTTTTGACTTGCTAGGTAGAGCATATGATTTATTATTTTCTTGCTTGGAGAGCTTTGAAGCAAAGTTATGCTTACTGATAGATCCAAAGGTTTGGTCATACCTTGATGTCCTATGAGACCACAGTAAAAATACAGTTTCTCTGCTATAGACAAAAGCTCTTTTTTTGGGTAGAAGTAAAATTATACTGTAGTAAGATTCTCTGCAAGGAAACAATGAAATTCCTGCGATACCTTGATTTATTAAGCCAGTTATGATACTGTAGCCTCATCAATTGAAGGGTATGGAAGTGTACTGTTTATATTGCAGAAGTGAGACATGATTTGTTTACTTTCCGATCTATCCTGTATGTATTGAATGTTTACTTCTTGCTGCATTAATAAACAAATCGCCTTCTGAACTTGCAGGGTTGACTCATGTGATGGCAACTCTCCATGTTATTATTATGGTCAGATCGATCTTCACCCCCTTGTTACAGTTCTGAACACATGTCATCCTTCATACAGCTCATTGGTTAACACAATTTCTTCATTTTGTGGCACTGCAATCAAGTCACCCAATCTTAACAGTCGTTACCAAAGTAGCAGGGAATGCAGTACATCTGATGCTGAGACAGATTCAAAACATTTATCACTATTGAAGCAACCTAGTAAGCATGATCAGTTTAAGGTAGAACAGGGAAACTCCTTTGAACACTTGGATTCTGGAAAAGCTTGCACCTCAAATTCTGATGATTTGGATCAGGATTTGTCACAGCATAGCATTAAACTAAGATCTTCACTTATGTCTCGAAGTGGAATTGCTGCTGAAGGTGATTCGAATAAAAAACATCAAAATAGATCCTCTAGTGATGAGAATGATAACTGCAATTCCCAAAAAGATATTGTTTATTCACGTGCTAATTGTTCACTTGCAAAGAATCAGAAAGATTCACCACCTAAGGAAAAACCAAGAGATTGGCAGCTCCATTCTGATCCTGCTAGGTACATAAACTATTACAGTTTTGGTCAAATAGCAGCTTCAGCAGCTGAAGAGCTAAAACACAAGCTGTCTGAAAACAAGGACGGGAAGAAACCTGTTCAGGATGTAATCTCATCCCATCTGAGAACAATATGTAAAAAGTATGCTAACATTTTTGTACTAACTGATCAAAAGCTTTCAGCTGAACTGCTTAAAGAAAAATGTGGATGGTGCAATTCCTGCCAAATTAGTGGTGGTGTCGATTGTATTTTCAGAGTAACTGATATTAAGTACATGGAAGGCCCTAAGCCGCATACTCTTGATCTCAGAGCAGAAAGTAATATGGACAGTCATATCATCCTTGCTATGCATAACATTCTGTCAATTGAAGAAAGGTTGAATGGTTTGCTGATTGGTCCTTGGCAAGATCCGCAATATAGCATTTGTTGGCGCAAAGGCGGTCCTCAAGGCTTCAGATGTGTCATCACTTAAGCAGCCTCTTCTAACGGTATAACTTGTCATATGCTTCATTTATATATTTTTTTCCAATTATGTATGCCATATAAAGATACATTTTATTTTATTTTGGTTATACTCTGCAGTTAGAGTCCAGTGTGCGGGCGTGTTGCCATTACTGCAGAATGGCAGAAACCAGCGGACTCTGTTGAAGTTGTTGGTTCTGCAGCTCATATTTTGGTCCGCTCGTCCAATAAATCTCTAAGTCATGCAAGTGCTAGAAAGCCAGGGAGAAAGCCATCTCCTAATGGTGAACTTAAGGTTGACTCTCGTGATGTTGGTGTTTATTGGTGGAGGGTTGGAAAATTATCTCGTCAAGTGTTTCATTGGAAGAGGTTGCCTCAGTCATTGGTCAACAAAGCTGCTCGGCAAGGTTTATGAGCAATCATCTTTCCATTTCTAGACATGGTTTTCTACCATTGTATTTGCACCTAACCTTTTCGACCTGGTACTCTTCAGCTGGACGTAGGAAAATTCCCACGATTTTATACACTGATGGTTCACAATTTGCGCGGAGATTCAAAAACATAGCCTGGCGAGCTGCTGTGGAAATGGCAGAAAATGCAGCCCAGCTCATTTTACAGGTGATATCTTATCCTTGCTTTGGAAAGCAATAGGTAAAATTTGGTCACTGAATTGTTCTCCTTTGTGCACTTCAGATTAAAGAACTTGAATGGAATATCAAGTGGACTGAGATTCTGAGCACTCTCCCTTCTAGCCTCATGACCAAAGAAACACAGAAAATAGCTAGGCTTTTTAAGAAAGTTATAATTCGCAGGAAACGCATAGAAGGAACAAATGTTGAATATCTTCTTGATTTTGGAAAGAGGAGAACATTCCTCCTGTTATTTCTAAACATGGGACAAAATTTGAGGAACCCTCTAGCGAGAGAAACAGATACTGGTTAAGTGAAGGCCATGTCCCTCTGAATCTGTTGAAGGCATATGAAGCGAAAACATTTGCTCGTTTACTGAAAAAGAAAGAAACTGTTGAACCACCTAAGAAGACAAAGAAAATGTGTGACTCAAAACCCAAAATGCCAAGGAAGACTGGGTTTGATTACCTCTTTGAAAAGGCAGAAAAAAAGATCCACCATGTTTTGTGGTCATTGTCACAAAGAAGTGATTGCAAGGTATGTCAAAGACGATTAGTTTTGTACTTATCCCTTTTAGTAGTTCCTTTAATTTATTTTCTGAACCACACCATACTCATCGTATCAATTATTCGTAGCTATAGGCAGATGTTTGTTTCAGCTTGGGGACACCACATTTCATCGAAGCTGTGAACTTTATAGATCTTAGTTTTATTTTTGTGATGTTTTGTTGAGCTGATATCTGTTGCTTCTTACTTTGATGCATGTGAGTGGTGTGCTTATGATAAGGTTCAATACTCACTGTCAGAATGCGTACATGTTAACAGTTAACTAACTGGTATATGTTGATTAGGGCCCCTAGCACTGTGACATATCAACTATTCTATGGTTTTGCCTTATAAACTGATAATCACTGGACGTTTTCAGTTCAGCTTTCAGATACAATCATTACACTCATTTTTTATAGCAGTTTATCAGCTAATATGTGAATAAACTTCTTACATGACTACACTATGCTGATTTAGATAGTATTTGTTTTCTAAATAATCTAGGTGTACAATTACCAATCAATCTATTAGTTCTATTTCTCTTGAAACCATTCAAATGAACAAGTACTCTGGAAAACTTGTTAGGATATACATAGAAGCCATCTGTCAGCATTTTCATTCTTGCAGGTTGCAACTATTGATTTGTTCAATAAGTTTTTTGCAATTATGTTCTCAGTTTGGCAATATATATATATATATATACACAATTTGGTCTCTGTTACATGGAAAATTCTTTTTACTAGTACTGATTCTTTCTCTATTTTCAACAGTGATGCTGTTAACTGCCAGTATTGTGCAGGTATGTACTCTTGTTAAATTGTCAACCTGTCTCAAGATTTTATTTTTGATATGCACTTTCTTCTGTGGTATCATATGTCTGTTGTTGAATAAAGAAGAATTGTCATTGACTGTCTTACTCTAGATAATCATCAGCTTTCTTGCCATTTATCTTTTATATTCTTTTTCAATGCAGCTATTTTCCATAGAAAACATTTCAAGGTCCCTAGAGGTGCTACAAATGCTGTTTATGTTTGCAATAAGTGCTTAGATGAGAAGGTCTTAAAGGTGGAGTCTCCTCAGAAAAAGGCTGCACCAAAGAAGCCATCTCCCAAAAAGAAGCAAAAGAAGCAAAAGAAACAAAAGAAACGATCACGCAAGATTGAGACCAGGAGGAATCAGATAGTTCTGAAATACAAAAAGAAGATTGGCAAAAAGGGTAAGCGTGGCCGGCCTAGGAAGAACCCACCGGATCTGTCAAAGAATGAATCATCAAAGATTCATGAAACTGAACCATCAAATGTTTCCAAGAATGAACCAGTGAAGCGTATATCAAAACGATTGTATGATAAATACATGAAAGGTAACTCAAATGTAACCGAGAATGCAGCTAGCTCTCGCAAGAGGAAGAGGACTGCTTCGCAGTATTCATACTGGTTGAATGGCCTCCGATGGACACAAAATCCACATGATGAACGGGCAAAAAGTTTTAGGAAAGGAAGAGTAGTTTTTCCATCAGAAGATGCTGAAATTTCTGAAGTCAGCCCAGTATGCTGCTTGTGTGAAAAATGCTATTGTGAAGAGGATCTTTATATTGCCTGTGAAAAATGTGAAGGTAAGCATGTTTTACTTGCATGACATACCTTTGATCTTAGAGCAACTCAATGTTCAGTTAGCAACTATGTGAGCTAAAACAATCTTCTTATTAGTCTTCTTTTTGGGAGGACATACAAATTTATGTGTTCTGTCCTCTTTGGAATCACTAGCTCTTACCCCTGCCTTTTTTTAGCCTTGGCTTGGGTCTTCTGGGAAGTCCACATTTTTCAGCCTCCTTACTAAAGTTGTCACTTACTACTACCTCCATCGCATGCAGCTTGCCAATTTTGACCAATTTTACATTCGAATTTGGCAGTGTCTTTCTTCGCACATCATTTTCTAATTTCGCCCTTATGATTAATCGAGATGTCTAGCTGTGCCAGTGTTCATCACCTGTAGTTCAGATTATGACAGTCTTTTTAGAGGGGAAAAAAAATCTGCAGTAACATTGGCACCAACGAGATGGCTTTTGTTCTTGCACATTTCCTGAGAATGGAAGAAAATATTTTCAGCTAGCACCTCCCTTTAGTTTGGGCTGCTGTCATGTAGTATCTAGGGCACCCCATGCTTCAAGTGTCAAATGTTGGTACGTAGCGTTCCAAAGTTTGAAAAGAAAAATCATCAGTCTTAGAAGAAAAACAAAGGTTATGGTGACAGTGGCATCGATGAGATGGTTGTGTGCTTGGACATATCCTGTGAACAGATATTGGAATGCCAGATACTGTGTAAAGGATGGATTGTTTCATTGAGCAATTTTTTTCCCCGAAATCACCCGTGGTGACTAATGAGCAAAACATTGATCATTGGGAAATATAACAGGCCTAAAATGGAGTGGATGCAAGTAGCTATGTCTAAAAATCCTATAACGTCAAACAATAGAAAACACTTTTGAAGGTAAAACGACAAAATAAAAAAGAATGATGCAGTAATTTCCTTCTCTTCAGAGCTACTTTAAGTGACTTAAGTTTTGTGTGTTGTCTGCAAAGGAGCATCCTTCCTTATGTCATCCTACACATTAATTTGAATGAATTGCAAAAGTGCATTGTTTGCATAGTAGTACTAGTTAGTTGAAGTATGTTTTCAAAATTTGTGGTTTCAATTCATGGAGAGCATAGGAGCACAAGTCGACAACTATACTTTTTGCTGTTTTACATGTCTGATGTTTATGATTTTCCTTTGTTGCTCTTTATGTCATGGGTAGCCTTCATATTTTGCATCCTATAATCCTTATTACATTTGCTTTTTCTTTCAGATTGGTTTCATGGGGATATATATTCTGTTACCATTGAGAATGTGAACAATCTCATTGGTTTCAAAGTGCCATAGATGCCGCCTGAGAAGTCTACCTGTCTGCCCGTATGCAGAGACTGTGACAATTCTGAAAGATCAGTCAGATAAGGATCATGGCATCAAGTCAGTAGATCACAGTGTTGGCGAGTTTGTTGAGGATGAGGATCCTAATTGTCCAAAAGATCTTGGTGCCCCTGGTAGTCTGGAAGTGCTTCATGATCATGACGTGGAGCGAAGGCTCAATGGTCATAATACCGAGATAGACTTCAATTATAATAATTGTCTAGAGGAGGTGAATGATCATGTTTGTTTGAAAGAGTTTGATGCTCATAGTGCTGAGAAAGATCCGGATGATGATAAAAGTTTGAAAAAGGTAGATTCCTGTAATGAGTTGAAGGAGCTTGACGATCCTGGCTCCGAGAAAGAACCTGGTGATCATTATTGCCTTCAAGATCTCAACAGCGACAACAATCTGAAAGATCTTGACAACTGTAGAACTGATAAAGAGGTTAAGAATAACAATTGTCTGCATGTACTAGATGGACACAGCAATTCGAAAGCACTTGACAGCTATAACGATGGGGAACTGCTCGACAGCCATAACAGTCAAGAGGAGCTTGACTGTACTACAAATAGCAAGTTTTCTGAAGAAATACAATGTCCTATGGAACTCGACAGTTTTAGTACCCTGAAGCTTGTCAATCATAACATTCTGGAAGAGCTTGATAATCATAACTGTCTAAAAAGAGAGTGGTAATAAAAATAATTCTAAAGAGCTGGACAATAATGAAAGTCCAAAAGATTCAGGTGACTTTCTAGCAGAACACTTCAACAACATTAGGATATCTGGCAAAGAGGCACCGGTCATCACACCTGAAACTGACTCAGTAAATGAATCTCTTGGTTTGCAATCCAAGGATGACCCTGGAAAGTCTGTTCCTACTGAGCATGAGATTGACCTTCAGGTGGTGGTGACTTTATAGTGAACCTTGCAGCCTCAGCATGGCTGCCCTTAGCTCCACTGGTTATTTTTGGTGCTGCTCTGGTTGAAAATTCTGTTGACTGTCAACTTAAATTGCCTCATTGCAGTAATCTACAATAAGGAAAAAGAAGAAGCTAATTTTGGATTTCCTTCGGGGAAATATTCTGATCTGACTAGCCAAGCGATAGAATAATTAACTCTTGAGGTTAAGCTATATTATTCTCAATAGGGCTGACATAAGGAATAGTTAGTGCCTCATTTTTCTTCCACACTTCACATTGCCTGTCAGAATTTGGAGTCATGTTGCCCAAGATTATGCATTGATTTGGATATCTCTAAGTATAAGTGGCTGGTATTTGGCTGCCCTGCAGTAATATATGATGTTCAAGGTGAGTCTCAATTCTGTGTTTCATATACCTGTTCCTTAGAACATTTGACATGTTTCACTTAGTCTTTTCCTGTTATACCCCTGTTCTGCCCAAACTTCAAATCGTCACTCTCTACTGATGGTTTGAAGCAAATATTTGATATGGGTAGTGCTTTATCACAATGTCTGAAAGGTTGTGAAATGTTCTAGGTGTTGCATTTAAGCATGCATACATAACATATATGGAAGAACAATGTAGTGTCTGCTTCCACCCCCTCCAAAAAATATTTAGCCTGCACCCCCACCCCCACCCCTTTCCCCTGAAACAAGTCACTAATGGAGTAATGATCAGCACCACATATTGCAAATATGATGTGCATATTTTCTTTCTGTTTTATCAAGCTTTCTGCCAGTCTAGTAATATGATACCAAATTACCAAGTGATTAAATTTCCAAAAGCACAATTTATCAATGTCTTCCAGTTAGCACTCATCTTGTGTATTGTCAATGTAAACAGGGAGATAGCTGCACAGCCGCCGCTAAGCATGAGGCATATCCCTTTTTTTGTGGACCCTTAAATATTGCCCCAGATCGACAAGCCAACCTGATGATTCATTCTTTCAACTTGCTCCTAACAGTCAGTTACAATGGTTATCTGTAAATGCTGCAAGGGAACTTGTCTTGACAGAGTTAATTAGATTTTGTATAGGTTTGCACTAGCCTTTTAGTTACAGAGTTAACTCTAGCATGGAATCGGTTTTGTACATTGCTGTTATGTTCCCCTGGTTGCATCCCGCTTCAGCGACGTTATAGAAGCTAACAATCCACCAATACCCGTAGATGTATATTCTTCGCGGCATTGCGCGTGTTCTTTTGGTAAAGAGCGGCTCTTGTTTAGTTGTCGCTTCCAAAATTCTGTAATTCCATTTGTTGATGGAGGGTTGTTCTGTTGGTAGAAGATGCTGAATCGAGGCTGGTGGCTTTTGGTGTGACTTGTTAAGATAACGATAATGAGCTGGCTTATATGTCTTGACGAGCTGGAACTCTGGCTTGGTCGGTTTGGTCTGAGCTTAGCATGGTTTGGCCAGCCTATCAGCTGTTGGAAGCATTTTTCACTCAAAAAAAAAGGGGAAAAATAACAGCAACCTCGAACGAGCTGGAACTCTGGCTCGGCTCAGGTTTGGCTCATTTACTAGCTTGAGCTGGCTTTTTTAGATTTCAGTAGGATCGGTGCGGTGACCAAATTTTGATTGCAGTCTTCATGAGCTGGCCGCTCATGGCCATCTTGCCATGGGCCTCCTTGGAAGGGCCTCAACTTTGTTGCACCTGTAGCTGTAAAGATACACATAGGAAACAAAACACACCTGTAAAGATTGGTGAGTTTTTCCAGAGCAAGCGAGCAGCAAGTGTTAGGAGAAAATTCTAATTTATCTCCCTCAAAGTATCATGCTCGTCTGATTTTTTTCCTGATATAAAAAATCAGTTTTTTTTAACCATCCTTAATTTTAAAAGCAGTTTGTTTTGCACCATAAGTGGTTTTGATGGTGGTTTTATTTTACTAATGAAAAATTTATCCAAATATTTTGCTTAGGAAAAAAAAATAATGCAATTAAAAATTCGTAGAAACTTTGTTTAACTTGGAAAAATACGAAACTAGTTTTAGAATCTTTTTCTAAAATTATGCATAACCATACAGGGCTAACAGTTACTTTGAAAAGTGTATCCAGCTAGGGTAGAAAACTAGTGCCCACTGCTGTCGCAGCAGTGCTTCACCAGTGCCCACTGCTGTCGTAACATTGCTTCAAAATCGTTGAAGTAGCTATGTAGTACGGTCCATCGTTGAGCCTGTATAAATATAAGTGAGGTTGGTGCTGGACAGGGTATACTAGGTGGTGAAGAACTTGAAGTCTCGGTCAGCTCATGCTCTATGACCAATGACAGAAGGGTAGAGGAGAGCGAGAAGGGATAGGGATATGTGGCTCTATGACCAATGAGAATACACCGTCTTCCATATAGGAGTGGGATGCATTTGGAATTTAGGGAACAAGGTGGTAGCAGACACGTGGTTCAACATGAGCTCAGATTTCTATTCTGTCCAATAATGGCCGCACTCATGGCTGCCGGTGGAAGGACGCCAAGTTTCTGAATGTACGTGGAGCCTGCGATGCTTAACCACGAGCTGCATTCTGATGCTCGGCCGACAGCTGAGGTGCAGCCTAGCTCGATCGACTCAATCAATTTGGGAGGCTCTGGAAGAAATTAAAGTGGCATAATGCAGTTGTGTTTACCAACCAATTGTATTAGGATTTTTTTAGGCGGTCATTGTTGATTCACAAGTTTGGACCTAATTTAATGAATGATCTATCCCTTGCAATTCTTGGGCTGCTGCAGCTAGCAGAATTGTGTAGCTTATTAGCCTACATCATATGTCAATTAGATATATGAAATCATGAGATGAATGCCTTCCACTACTATACCCTTTGAAACGTGCATGGCCGGGGTTTAATTTTTCTTTGAATCCTTCATTTTTCCAATGCAAAATGAACTGATTTCTGTAAAACTTTTTTTTGTGCAATTTCCATTAAATTTCTCCATTCCAAAGTGAAGATGAATGATGCATTTATACGATCGCATTTGTTACCCAACCCTAAATCACGGGTCCTGAAAAGTAAAACGACGCGGCGACGCCGGTCAGTGACAATGACTGATCACTAAACACTAATGAGCTTTAGTACTGTTCCGTAGATCGACTCGCAGTAGCCAGTGGAGGATCGGAACGGAAGCTGCTGTGTCACAAGGCCAGCACACGCAGCCATTATCTAAAGGTTAGTCTCAGTGCTATAGCTGCCCGGTGGAAGATGACGAGCGTAGCCAGTGCTACCTCTCCGGTGCCAAGACACACCAGAGAGGCAGAGACAGTGAAGCGGATAGCGGGTGCTGCAGGCCAACACGAACCTCTAATTTGATCATGGCGCTGGCATGCACAACCATTTTGTTGCTTGCTTTGTTGCTACCACGTGGAACTATATGAGGCCCTTGGGTCCGAATTCCTGTTACATCTCACTCCCAGAACATAAACATGCATGACCTAATAATGCCACTCAGTATTTTTCTTGACTATATCGTCGATAAGCTCCGGTTTGGTATGTCCTTCTATTCTGAATGATGCACACAACCTTTTGCATTTTTTGAGCTGCTGGTCATGGGTCGGTCATATCAATGTTATGGTAGCGAGAACCTAGCTTATATTTATAGGTAGGATGCAACCCCGCCATGGTACACTTAACATGTGTGTACGGAACACTGTACCCCAGGCCTAAATGCACCATGTCTGTGTCGTTAAGAACAATGCCACAGTTGACATACACCGCTAACGCTGTGCACTCCACTAGAGGTAGTAGCTCATCAATAGCCACGGAACACTGTACCCCAGGCCTGGACCTATGTTAGATAGATGTGCAGCTAGCAAGCCAACGTGTGAGCACCTTGTTTTTTTTGGTGCCACTGATCTACACAACCAACCATTTTACAGCTCAGCTGCGGCAGTGCGCAAGATTTCACCAAATGGAGATACATGACCCAGACCCTCTTCAACCTGAATTCCTGTTGCATCTCACTCCTAGCTAGATAGGAACATATGTGACCCACTGAAGCCACTCAATATTTTCCCTAATTGTCTCTTCTTGCATCTGTGATTCTAGACTTGGCAGCCAAATGATATTAATACAACTTTTGCAATGTTTAGCTGCTGGGCATGACGCAACGAGAACCTAGCTATTTATAGGTTTTTTAGTTCCACGGAACCGTATCAATTTTTACCGTGGGATTGCATATTACAGGCTATTAAAAGTTGTGACTCACACACAAAAAAAGTTATTGCTTTTGATAAGATCTACAAATTCATAGTTGGTGAAGAAGGTTCCCAACCCACTGACTGGTGGTGATACATATCACAGTCGGTTGTCTTACCGTTGGTGGGGGTCCTGGTGGTGATTAACCTCTCTGTAGTAGTGAGTAGTACTCTCTCTATTCATTTATCTCCATTTAGGTTTTTGGCGTAATAACTAAGGAGTAGAGTAAAAGCACTTAGGTTGCATTTAATCATTACGGGCTGAACCAATGAGCAGCAAATAAATAAACAATAAATGCAGACAAGTAACAGATAAGTCTCAAGTTAATATGAAGGAGATTTTTAAATAAAATTTTTTGCTTATAGATGAAGTAGATAAATGAATAGAGGGAGTACTAAAATAGATGACCCATCATTGTCACTAGCCACTTAATTAGTACTATATTATCACTTTTTTGATGGACAAGTGGTGTATTTTACTCCAATATAAATAAGTGAGACAGGAGTTGGAAGACATGCTAGTTGGTGTAGAACTTCAAGTTTCTTGGTCCGTTTATGCAATTACTCTTATATAAATACCGATCACTCCATATGGTGCCTTGTTACAAACGAGAATATGGTAGAGAAGCGAGGAGGGAGATGAGAGAATACCGTCTTCCATTGGCGTTCTCTATGGAATGGGATGCATTTGGAATTTAGGGAGAACAAGGTGGTAGCAAACGCGTGGCTCAACATGAACTCTGATTTCTGTTCGATTCGACAATCGCCGCACTCGTGGCTGCCGATGGCACAACGCCAAGTTTCCTAACGTGCTTAGTGTCTTTGATGACGAACCACGAGCTAAGGTGCACTCCAGGAGGCCACAAGTAGTCGTGCCGCTGTCCACGATCTATAGCAACAGCCATGTGAAGAATTTACATTTTGGCAGGTCCATGCTTTCCATATCACGGCTGGGTAGGCTGAGAGGCTTTGTCATGCAATTGTATTATGTATGCTGATTTGGCAGCGCCTGAACTTTCCAATGTCCAGGTTGTGATCCTCCCTTGTGTCTCTTGCCTTTACTGTATACGAGCACTACGCCTTTACTGTATACGAGCACTAGTGTTTTTTCTCTTCTTTGGTCGTGGATATATAATAACAGACGATCCAGGTGTTGCTTGAATTAAACAAGACAAGTTACTGGAGGCTAAACGGGTGGGTGTGTGAGAACTGAGAACTTAAGTCTCTGTCATCAGTGTACGTACGTACATGCAACCACACTCATTACTCACTAGCATAAATAGTTAGCTCCTCCTACATATCCTCACGGTGCCTTGTGTTCATCGAGAATGATAGAAGAGCGAGCGAGGGCGAGGAGTCGAGTAGGGAGACAGACTGGCAGACTGCCATTGGCGTTTCTACGGAGTGGGATGCAGCTGGAATTCAGGGAACAAGGTGAGAGCAATCGACTGCTGAAGGCATCAAGCTGAAAGTCTGAGGTGCTGCAAGCACATCTTCATTTAGCACCCTTGAGGTATGAGCGCACAAATCAACGAGACTTCCATTATGGAACTGATTATCATCGTGTGCTGGTCAATTTGGACGACCCGAAGTGCTCAGATTTTTCAAAACGTCCCAGGCGACAAAGGAGTCGATTACTGCCACCTTGTTTCTTATTTTGTCTCTTAATTTCTCTACCCATGTAATTTTTTTACTTATTTTACCTGCTACTCCATACTCATATTAGTTGACGTTTTGGACAAGGTTTAGATCAAACATTGGGAACATAAACTATCAGTAACTTTTAAAATATTTAGTTAAAAATGTGAAACTTATATGTATAGATTCACCTTAAAACCCACTTTTATAAAAGTAATTTTATTTGTAGTTTTCTTATATATTTTAATAAAAAATGGTGGATAAAGTTAGGTTTTGGAAACCGTGTTCTTGTCTAAAACGTCAACTCCTATGAGTATGGAGGGAGTATTTAATATGTATCCAGTAGCCTCTCCTGACTCAAAAGAAACAAAAATTCACAAAAGGAAACCAATGGCCTCAAAGTTGATAGTTACAATGCCATGAAGCATGTGTACCACCATGAACCGCACGTGCCAATTCTGGGCTGTCATTGTTGCTTCGCATTCATGTTTGTGCTAATGAGTGCTGAACATGGCTGCACTGCATAGCTTCGCCCTATGTCATTCGGATAGATAAGATCATGAAATTAATGCACACCATCCCCAACATGTTGTTGGGACTCACGACACGTATCAATTGACGGTCTTGGTGCTACAATCTGCCCCAGCGTCGCCCCCCACGCGGGTGACTCGGGTGGCCTTCGAGCCGCCGCCGCCGCCGCCACCCTCCTTCCCCAATCTCGCCACGCCGCTGCCGGAGCAGGTCACCGGCAAGGCCAGCCAGCGGCTCGTCGGGATGGCGGCGGCGGCGGCCATTCTCGTCTTGCGCGAATAGGCACGATGGGAGAAGGCACGAGGTGGTTGCCGGGAGGACGCCGGGCGGCGTTGCAGCTTGGGGCGACGCCTAGGCCAGGGGCAAGGGTGGCGGCGGATCTTCGGCGGGGGCCCTCTTCTCGCGCTGGTGGTGTGGCGGCGTAGGATGTCGCGGCCGGCGGGCGTCGCCTCAACCGAGCAGCGTGGGGCTTTGTGAGGCCGCTTGGCGCAACTGCGGCGCCCCGGCCGGTGACCCGTGCAGGCGTCGATGTGGCGGCGGCAGCGGGTTTGTCCCCCTGTCGTCCCCCTTTCATCTCGCATGGGTGCGTCGCAAGACGACCGGACGGTGATGGTACGCGGGGATCTGGCGAGGGCGCGCTCGTTGGATTTCAGGACGGTGGCGACGTCTCCCCTCCCACCGGATCTGGCCTACCGCTGGACGGATCCGGGTCGGGGAGTGCCTGAGGCAGTCGCCGGAGACTAATGGCGACGACGACGCACGCCAGAGCCAGCTGACCTCGAAGTGTGGTGGTGTTGCGTGGGGCCAAGTCTGTGGTCCTGTCGGCCTGCAATTTTGCCAGGTTCAAGGTTGGCGGCGGCAGGGGCGGCAGATGGCTTCATTGTTGGGTGGCGGCCGGCACAGCACAGTGAGTACGGGCACTGGATGCCGCGCACGGGGTTGAGGCGCCATGGCGAAAGCTGTGTCCCTTGGACCGATGACGGTGACGCCTTCGGGCACCGTATTCTTCCTTGGAAGCGTCTATCGATCGGCTCTCTTCCCTTTGCGCAGCGTGCTGTTCCTAGGTGTAATGCCTTGACCTTCTGCTCAGGCGGCGGTGGCGCCGGTGGCGTCACGTCCCTCCTTGGAGGCATCGCTTTGGAAGCCCGTGTTTGTCAATCTGTAATGGTCGTCACCGTTTGCGGCGAGGAAGGTGGAGGTCTAGCTGAGGTTTCATGTTTCTGGCGTCCACTACAGCGGATGGTGCTTGAGAGGAGGGTGTTGGCGCAGCGTTTGAAGGTGACCTGCGTGTTGTGGCGACGAGCGGTCCCGCTCGGCGCAAGAGGCTCTCTGACTGGCAACCGGAGGCTGTGTGTGGCACTGCTACTTTGTTGAGACAGCTAGAATAGGTGTGTTGGTTTGTGCTGTTCGTGTCTGTAATAATAAACAGCTATATGCATCGGTCGATGCAGAGGCTAGGATATTTAATATATTCCCTTTTCTAAAAAATACCGTTGCCTTAGTTACTCAACACCAGATCATCCCTGAAAAGTGAAAACATTACCACCCTAATATGTCCGTCAGCCAGCACCATTACTGGAGACAAGGGCTGGTCACTACTCGTAACAAACTTTACATATACACAAAAAAAGATCTTCCAGAGCTCCCCTCCTCTCGTGCGCCGCAGCCGATCGATTTCGTGCCCCGCAGAGCTCGAGCTCGCCTGCGCGAGCGCCACCTACGACGGCCGAGGCTGGTGCTCGAGCTCACCAGCACTCACTTGCAGCGGCAGCGGCAGCGGCCGGGGTTCCAGCTAGCTCGCGCGGGGACCTCGCCCGCTCGGCCCGGTGGCAGTGCCTGTGCTCGGACTTGCCTGGCTTGCAGTGGCGGACCCAGGATTTGAAACGAGGGTAGTCCTAACAAAAAATTTCTCACGCAACAAGATAAAATAAAAAAGTTCGATATATATGACTACTACAAATTAACCAAGTTGTGATAACACATTTTAGATAATTCAAAATTATGCAAATAGAAATAGGTCCTTACAAATAAGGTCTTACAAAAACAAGACACTACATTAAGAAATTTCATTCAAATTTATGAAGCGATTTCACAAATAATTCTCTGACCGAACAACAATGAATCACACATCTACATTTATAGTCCAGTGCACCATTGCTGATGTTGTGTCCAAACCCTAATTAATGTCTAAACAATATAACGAGATTTGGCAAGATATCTGGTGCTCACCAACTCAGCAGGGCACTGCTCTGCGGCTTGGAGTTGGGAGCACCCAACGGCTGGTGGGGCGTGAAGGTTGCGCGACGCCACGACCTGCACGTAGGGCTCAGGCTCAGCGACGTGCACGGCGGCGGCCGACAGTCGCGGCTTGCTAGCAGAGCCACGGAGCGCCCGACCGCGCAGGGGTGCTGCAAGCGGACAGCGGTGGTGAGGCAGGCAGCCAGCGCGGAGGCTCCCGGCGTCCGACAGGGGCGAGGCGAGCGGCGACTGGCGATGGCTGGGCGAGCGGCGGGGCGGCCTGGTCGTGCCCCCCTATCTGCTGCGTAGAAGAGGTCGTGTCCGTGTTGCGTGAGTGAGAGAGAAGGGGAAAAAAAATTCATGGGCCAATCTTTCTCGTGGGCTGCAGTGTAGTAAAACTATTTTGGGCCAAATTCCAGGGTAGTCCCGGGCCTATCTGGACTACCTGCTGGGTCCGCCAATGCTGGCTTGTCGTCAGTGTCCACGTCGCGCCGCCCGTGGCAGCCTCGTCGGGTAAGCAGAGAGAGAGAGAAGGGGGAGTCGCACGTGATGGGGCCTGCATAGCGTCGAAGCACGTGCCTATCTACTCTCGCCACAACAGGCGACAGTTTCTTCTCTTTTCTATACTCTGTCTTAGATAGTACTGTATTTAGTTTAGAGTCAAGACGGCCAAGGACGGCGGCGCATCAGGTTGTGGGCGGGCTTTGGCAGCCACGTTGCGAGGCATGTGATCCATCATTTGTACAAAGGGGAAGCCGAGGAAGGAAGAAGGAAAAAAAAAAGAGAATGGTAGGGGTGTCATGCTTTTCAGGATAATTTTGATGTCCGGAAACCAAATTAAAAATGGGTAAGCTCCATTCCTCCTTGACCAAACAGAAAATGTAGCTGTTCGATCTATCTGAGTATCTCCAACAATGTAGTATTTTTTGTTTCCCAAATCATATTATTTGCCAAGTCTCAAAATAATATAAGGAGAGAAAAAAAGATCTTATCTCCAAGACTTTGGTATAATTTATTTCCCAAAACCCGTATGCCTTGATTCACGAAAATGATAAAAGAAAAACACTTTTGCACCGTGAATCCTATACTTTTCACTAATTAATTGATCCTAGATCTATAAACTTGTCTGTCTGGCAAACTTGTATCAGGAACCCCAAGAGTGAAACAAAAGTATGTTTTTGCCCTTCCACTGTCTCTTCTCACGAGATGGAGTGCAGATGCGCGCACCTGACCCACGCGCATATATGCATGCTCAGTGCCCTGGTCAGGTATATCCCTTATCATCATACCGAGGTACTGGAATTGGAGGCCTATCATGCATCTCCACCGGACACGCCACTACCCGTATATATGGTACTCATGCTTTTCGTCAATCTTGGACAATTTGATTTAGGTGCTGCTCGAAACAAGATCAGTTAGACTAACTCCAACAAACGTTACTCAAACACCATACCCATTTCAAGTTTGGGGCACGCACAGGAAATAGGCTACGCACCTAAAACTGGCCATTCTCCAACAACGAACCCAAACGGTGGCCCATTCCTTCTCGCTCCCACCCAGCCGTGCGCAGCGGCCCCGGCGGCGGCCGGCACGGGGCGCACGGAGCTCAGCTGCGGCCTCCCTAGGAGCGCCACGGGAGCCCGGCGGCGGCCGGCACGGGCGCGAGGGCCGGCTTGGCCGGCCTAAGCGCGGGAGCTCCGCCGGTAACCCACCTCGAGGCGGCGGGAGCCCCAGCGGCGGCGACTGGGCGCGGGGGCTCACCCCGGCCCCCTCGGGGGGCATCACGGGAACCCCGGCGGCGGCCCGCGCGGGGAGCTCCGCCCGGCCCCGGGGGCGCGGGGAGCCCAGCGGCCCGCGCGGGCGTGCACTAGAGCTCCGCCATGGCGCCTCGGATCCGGCGCGCAGGTCGACCGCGGGCTCCCGTCGTGGCCGGCGGGCGCGGCGCAGCCGTCCCCCACGCCTACTCCGCCCGCCTGCCGTCATCGTCGTCCCGTCTGGCTCCCTCCCCTCCCCTGCTGGCTGCTGCGGTGCTGCCTGCCTCACCCTCCTCTCCACCATTTGCGTCGTCGTTCAGAGAGGACGTTTTTTTGCGTCTTCTTTCGGCAGACAGGCAAAATGGGTGTGGCGTATGGGTCATCTGTTGGAAGGCGTTTTTAGCAGGCAAAAGTACTATGCGGACGCAAAAATAGGTTTGGGTAGCTGTATGGGTCGTTTGTTGGAGTTAGTCTTACTTGTACTTGTAGGTGGATGAAGAAGTAAAGTCCCTCGGACACTCTCAGTCTCACTCAATGCATCTACTACCTAGCTTACCTACAAATAGTTACCTTCTTCTCACGGTGCCTTAGGCATGTTTTGTGCATGGTAGAAGAACGAGTAGTGAGGGATATGAGAGAATACAACTTGACTGCCATCGGTGGGTTGTGTTGTGTACATAGTGCACCCTACTATGGACTGGGATGCAGCGGGAATTGAGTGAAGGATGTCCTCAAGGACACACATGTACTCCTATCTCCGATGCGTCCCCCATCCGGTAGTGGCTGCACGCTCCCGCTGTGGCTACCGGTGGCAAGATGCCAAATCACCAATCCCCTGTCCCCGCGTATGGCCAAATGCCTGTTTCCAGGTGGTGGGAAGCCTGGCGACCAGCAACTGAGCCACAGCTTATTGATCTTGCAGCCATCTGGCACCCCTGCAGCCCTCCTAGGTGCTCGCCATCTGCCGCCAAGAGTAACTGCTTCGCTTGATCACAGGAACAGAGTTGAGGTTCGCTATCCTGCAACTCGTCAAATGTCTGATGACTTTAATCTTTGGCCTGGCAACATTTGGATCGACAGACAAAGCAGTGCTGCGCAATTGTAAGGTTAACCCCCAAATGTAATAGCTTAGCTTGCTTGTGTTTCATCTCTCTACTTGTGCTTTTTTTAGCAAATCCTGCACGTGAAACTTGCAAATCTTGATATAACGTTTAGGTCGACTAGTTTTCCTGTAAAAAAGGTGAAGCCTATTTTGGCTATCCAAATTTTACCTAAATTTGTTTTCAGCCATGTCACTCTAAAAATCAGAAACTTATTGTTAACATCGAATTACAGATACTAGAGGCTAAACTAGATGACCCTTGCTAGTAAAAAAAGCAGTGCGAAACATACATTTTTTTTCTTTTGGCGGTCCAAGTTTCTTGACATTTAATAATATACAACAGGTACAGTACTAGCAACCAACAAGTCCCTGAAAGGGGCAGACTCGACCCATTTCTTTTTCTGCAGATCGTGTGAGAAAAAAATAATAGGTGCCGTTTGCTGTATGAAAAAACATCACAAAGTAAAATCTGAAATTTTTATTCCTGATTCGCAAACAATCTAAAAAATCTACATACATCATCTGTTCTCTCTTCGTTTCACGCATTGACTTGCCCGATCCTTCTATAGATGGGTTAGTAGATCGACCTAGACTTAGTATGTTCGCAAGCGACTTTGAATTGATCTTGATAGAATTAATTGTGAATTAGGCCATTCGTGCAATAAACGAGGGTCTTCTGTCGCACTAGTGGTCACCGCTCAGCTCCGCACTCCCATGCGCGACCGCTCAAGCATCGCCACTGACATATGCAGCAGCACTGAAACAGCTTTGGGTGTTTTCCGTGCTTACTTGCACCAAGTCGAGCTATTTCACGACCATTACCTTGGACTGCAATTCCTATTGCATCTCAGTCCCAGGAGCATGTTTTTTTGACCATCCTGCTTGTCTCACTCGCTCTCATCTAGGCTTGCAGCTCTTGCATTGCATGGTGATGGCTCAGCGAGAAAACGGCTATTTATTATGGAGAGTAGGATGCAGTCATAATAAGATAGAACCGTGTACTGTCCCCTTGTATCTCTCATTAACTTTTAAGTTTTCTCCCTGAAAAGTCAAAAAAGAAAAGCCAAAACTTGTAATAACACTGCATAAACTTGACTTTATTTTTGGTTTGGTAGCCGTCCAAGCTTGACAATTGATAACATATATACATGCATGTAGAAACAAGCCAACAAGTCATTGGTTCCATGTAGAAACAAGCCAACAAGTCATTGGTTCCAAGTGCCATACAACATTCCGTTTGAGCAGTCTACCTGTCTGTCTATAAGCCACAGACTTAACATTCCGAAAGGCTATAGTCATACGAAGATCATGGCATCAAGGTTTTAGATGACGAGGAACACAACATTGATGATTAATTTTGTAGAGGATGCATGTTGTTTTTTTTCCCATTCTTGTGAAAGTTCAAATAATAACTATCTACTAAAAATTACTATCTACTAAAATGAATGGTTTGAAGCAAATATCTGAAATGGATAAAATGCTTTATCTTCCACCATACCTCACTAAATAAGAGAATGTGTATGTTACTCTTGTCCCACCTTTTTAGTGTAACAAGTTAATAGTGGTGAGCACTATACACTTCACAAAACGTAATATATATGCTGATTGTTTCTATTTATTGACCTGTTTATCAGTCTAGTAGTTTCCATAGACACGAGATACCAAGTTCCAAATTCACAAGAGCACAGTTTATTACAGGAAATTGGGAGCATGAGAAGACATCTCATGGCAGTTTAGTTGTAACTTTGTCATTCCATTTGTTGCCAAAGTAACTGTGTTGTTTATAGAAGACAACCGAATATTCTTCCCAAACTCAGTAGCCGTACGATTGCGGCTCCGCACATTTCTCCACATTTCACAAATGCAGGAGCCTCAAGGCCTTGAATGAGCGTCGTCTGAACCAGATCGGTTGCCCTTGGGGCCTTGTAGTTTGGATGCATGGCAATAGTTAGCAAAAGGTAATGGCATGCGCGCTCGGTACGGTGAGTCCATGTAGGCTTGAGGACACGGACTAGTAGGCGTCAGAAGTGACCATGGGCATGGATATATGCGTCGGATGATGTCTAGGGTGATGTGCTCAGATTTTTCATCCCTTCCCTTTTGCATGCGGCGCGCTCCTACCATCAGTAAGCAGCAGAGCACGAGCACCCAACAGCCATCTGTGGTGATTATTTGTGTCATTGTGTGCATGGCTGGGCCGAGACGCTGAGTGATCTGAGCTGTAGTCTAACCCGGCCGATTATCTGCTCTCCCTTGACGAAGCAAACCGCGCGGCCTTTATGAATCGGTCAGAGTCCTTGGACACATTATGCCTCCATTACAGTACTAAAGTTGTTGTATAATGGAAGGCCCATTATTTCCACCGGACACTGTTATGTTACTTCACTGCAAGTATATGGTACGTCGTGCTCTCGTGCATATATAACTGAGCTAGTGCTTCTTGAACAGGATAACTTATTACTGGAGGCCGATAGCGGGTGGGAGAAGAGCTTAAAGTCTCTCGGTCAGTCCATGCAACTACTCTTTACCATAAAATACACCTAGCACTCCTCATGCATGGTGCCTTGCATTGACTAACGAGAATGGTAGAAGTCTAGAAGAGCACAAATCCGAGGATGGAGATGAGACAGTATCGATGGCCACTATTAGAGTTTCTATGCAGTGTGGGAAGCAGCTGGAATTCAGGGTACAGGACCCCGGTTACCCCCGCTACTAGAGCCCGTCACCGTCTTGCTGGCCCCAGTGGTGATGATCCAGCAGCGCAGGAGGGGACCTTAGCTTCCGTTGCGGTACCGCGCGCGCATCCTCTTGCTGGTCGGCGCCCCCGCGCAGCAGTGAAGGGGATCTTGGAGGCTCCAAGATCCCCTTCACTTGCTGGGCATGGTATTTGCATTGTCACCCGGCCGGTGCCGTGCACTCAACTATAGACAAGTACCTCTTCAGCAGCCACAGAACACCCTACGGGCTGGCATAT
Source organism: Chrysopogon serrulatus (assembly GCA_015844335.1). Taxonomy (NCBI): domain Eukaryota; kingdom Viridiplantae; phylum Streptophyta; class Magnoliopsida; order Poales; family Poaceae; genus Chrysopogon; species Chrysopogon serrulatus. The sequence goes on along the minus strand of JADLZL010007789.1, from coordinate 82,761 downwards.
GTTTTCGGCATCGGTGCACAAGTTGCAGCAAGCCAACGTGAGGACCAATTTTTTTTTTTTTTCCATTCAGCTGACCTACGCAATCGACTATTTTGCCGCTTGGTTGTGGCCTGTGGCAGTGCGCATGGTTTCACTAAATGGAGCTACATGAGCTAGATCCTCTTAAACCCGAATTCCTGTTGCATCTCACTTCTAGGCCCTCTGGCTAGGAACATATGTGGCCCACTGACGTCACTCAATATTTTCTATAATGGTGTCTTCTTGTGATTCTAGACTTGGCAGCCAAATGGCATAATGAGGACCTAATTAATTAACTATAGCACATGCAATCCCACAGTACGTTACAGTTGTGTACAATTTTGTTAAGTGGTGAATTGGAACTAAAAGAGTCAGGGGTAATAAATTGAGAGATTTACTTGTATGGCCTTAGAATTTTTTTTTCTTGTATGGTCTTTTTTACTTTGAACTTACTTCTATGGCCCTGAAACGAAATTTCATGACTTGTATGGCCTTCTGTCTGTTGAACCCACTTAACGGTATTAACTGAAGGGTAAAAAAACCGTTTTACCCCTGGCAAAAAAAGGAAAAATTACAGAGGTTTTCTTTTGTATATATTACTTAAAAATATACTTGATGGAATACTTCAAATATGCTGTCATGTGTACTTAATAAAATAATGCAAATATGTCCTACTGTTATGTGTCAAATTATTTGCCGATTTTACTCTAAATATTAAAAAAACAAAACTTTGTAATTTTTTTTCACCAAGGGTAAAACGGTCTTTTTACCCTTCATTTAACACTATTGAGTGGGCTGAATGGACGGAAGGCCATACAAGTTATGAAATTTCGTTTTAGGGCCATAGAAGTAATTTCAAAGAAAAAAAAAGGCCATACAAGAAAGAGGCATTTTTTCGGGACTACATGGGTAAATCTCTCTAATAAATTGAACACTAGTTCCAGGCGTTATTATGTGGATATAGGCCAAACTTGAAAGGAGTAATTTGGACTTTTTCTAAAATGAAAAGGCAACTACTTTAAAACTTGTCATTACTCTTTTGGTGGTCCAAACCTGACATTCGTCAATAATATATACAAGTACTTCTTTCGTACCGGAAAGAAGTGATTCTTAGAATTCGTACTAGTCAAATTTTTTTAAGTTTAACTAACTTTATTGAAAAGAGTAACAATATTTATGATATAAAATAAGTATATTATAAAAATATATTCGGTAAATCTAATGATACTAATTTAATATAAATTTTAATATATCTTTTCTAGAAATTTGGTCAAAATTTAAAAAATTTAACTTAAGACAACTCTAAAAAATCACTTTTTCTAGGGATGACAAAGGGAGTAGCTAGTAACAAGTCATTAGCGCACCACACGCCATTATGAGGCCCCATCATATTAGAGTAATAGTAAAATAGAAGAGCTGTCCACCAGATATAGTACTTATTCTTGCATTGCTTTTCATTAAATTTGGGTAAATTGATGTAGGTGCGCTCCTGGAAATAAGATCAGTTACTGACTTACTGTACCCTAGGTTCGTGGGAAAAGGACTAAAGTCATGCATGTAGTCACTCTTAGCATGCCCCATAAATAGCTACCTTCTTCTCATGGTGCCATTTGTGTGGCGCACGATAATGTTAAAGGTCTAGAAGGAGGGAGATGAGAGACTCCATCCATGGCTCATGGACTGTGTTCCTAGCTAGGACTGGGATGCAAAGGAAATTCGGAGCATGCTCAGTTAGGTTTGATACGGGCCACAACGGAAACTGCATGTACCACGATGTGTCGCTGTTACGTCATGCCCGTTGGGAAGCTTTGCTGGTAGATGTGGTGTTGTTCCAATGGTTGCAACAACTGGGGATGACAGAAATCGGGCGAAAGGATGTACACCTGGAGGGACCCGCGTGTGATTTAGCCGCCTTCTGCACTTGGCCCTTTGAACCACGGCTCGAGTACCACCATTTCTTCCTAGCACGTGCTACTACTATATCTCCTTAACATCTGTGTGCCACACTGGTATAGGAAGAAAGCACACTGTTGCTAGCTACAAGCACCTGCCCCCATAAAGTATACTCGACAAAGGAACTCTTTCATGGAGCAACTGCCTATAGAAACAAATTATTAAAACCAGCAAGTGTGTAAGCTTCCATTTTTCAAATTTTCTTTGTTTCATAAGTTGGGTAAATTTTTGTCATACTTATTAGGACCGAATTGGACATTGAATCGGTAAGGACATCAGTTATGAAAGTAGCAAGTGATGTGTCATGGCTAAATGCGTCGCTACTGAAGGGTCAATAGTGACGCATCTTGGCTGAATGCATCACTATGTGTTCACATTAGAGACACAATATAAGTGACGTGTTCTTTCTGCGTCACTAATGACTGTCTAGATGCGTCACTGAAAATCTGGCATAGTGCAAGGCGCCTCTGAAATCATATCTGTTATGAAACTATTTCAACTCTGATGCTTGAGCAGTAGATGAGGAGCAGCCTACCTGAACGACTCGAGTGGCAAGATTATGTAGTAGTAGTAGTTTATTAGCTGTATTGTTTACACAGAGGAACGCTAATCGCCTCATAGAGCATAGCGTTTTCGGAAGGCCGTGGGCTATGTACAGGGCTACAGGCATATATCTTCTTCTACCTGGACAGTAATAGTGTTTTTTTTTTCTCTCTTGTTTGATTGTGCATGTGCTACTCAAAACAAGATTTACTGGAGGCAGGGGTGGTGAGCAGAGAACTTGAAGTCTCTAGGTCTGTCCGTGCACCTACTCCTTACCATAAATAGGTAGCACATCCTCACTAGCCTTGCGACCTACAAGAATGGTATAATTGCGGCGAGGAGAGGGAGAGACGAAAGAATGAATACCGGCCACCATTGGCGTATTTCCGGAGTGGGATGCAGCTGGAATTCGGGGGACAAGATGGCACAAGGACGGCTCAACATATCTCCGTTCTGTCCGGTAGTGGCCACAGTCGTCGGTGCCAACTGACGGAGGCCAGCATTCCGAATGTGCACGCACGATGTCATTGTGATGCATGCTCGATCAGCCCTAGCTTGATCAACTCAATCGATGGGAGGGTGGAAGCAAGCGCCTGGATGTAGTTTAGTTGGGCCGAATGAGAGTGTTGATTCTGTCTTGGACTGCTCAATTATAGCTAGCTGTCAAGTCTGTGAAAAGTGTATCAAAGTGAGGGCACTATTAATTACTCCCTCTATCCATTTATTGGAGTCATCTTAGGGTCATGCGCAGTGACCAAGAAGGAGTGATGCATGCAGACATTTGAATTAATTCCATCAGTGAGAGGAGCTGCATGCAGACGGTTGTATTAATTAGACCAGTGAGAGGAGCTGCATGCGCCTGGAACGACGTGAAAACTGTGGTCTCTGGCTTAGACGACTCTAATTCTTGGAGAAATTTTTTTTGGTAAGATGACTCCGATAAATGGATGGAGGGAGTATCATCAGCAAGGATGCATTATAAGATGGTAGATTAATCTATTGCTTGACTTGCTGAACCATAAGTAGGCCAGTTTACTGATTCTGTGACTGCAACAAACAACGACGACCGTAAAAAAGCCTGAACTTCTGAACCTAATGCATTCAGCCACATTCCTCTCTCGTGTCTCGTCCGGCCGGCACATCAGCGGTCTTCTTTGGCTTCCGGGCACCGTTCGTACTTAAGCCCCCAAACACTAATTACTTTACAAATCAAAGAGAGTATTTGAGAGAGAGAGCTCAAAAGCAGTTTAATGTATCCTATATTAGATAAATTACTGAACTAGGCGCTGCTACCAAAAAAAGTGTGTTATTCGTGGCCGGTCTGGTAGGTGAAGAGAGTGAAGAACTCAAGCCACTCGATCAGTCCCTGCAACCACATCTTACATATACGTCCTCATGGACGGTGCCTTGCGAGTACTGAGCCACAATTGTACAAGAGCGAGAATGGCGAGAGCTGAAAAATGATAACTATATTTCCATAGGTGGGCCGACCAGTACGTACATTCCTTGGGAGTAGGATGCAACCGGAATCAAGGGAAAAGGAGGGCGGGAGCATCTCCAAGAGTTCCTCAAATTAACTTGTTATCCTTATAAATTTGGCAAAAGCACAAAATTTCCTCTCCAACAATTCCTCAAATGAACTTGCTATTTTTACAAACTTGCTATCCAGGGCTTCTGCACGCAGGTTTATACGCGCGCGGCGTCGACTTGGTATCGCGAATTCTCTCCGTCGCGGCCTCCTGTCCCGCGCGAGCAAGTCCTTTCCCACGCGCGCGAAGCACCTCTCCCGCGCGATAAAAGACGGATCGTCTTCTGTCCCTCGCGACGTCTCCTCTTCGATCGCTGCTGTTCTGAAGAAGTCGCAAGACGCCGCCGCCGTCTCCTCTTCGACGTGAAGCCGCCAGGGCGACGATAAGGTACCGCTGCTCTTCTATGTCTCGGCGTCTGCTAGGGCTAGCCGCTCTGAAGGTTTTGATGCCGAGCCATAGTAGGGCTAGGGCGCCGCACTACTCCTCGCCGGCCTGTTGCTGCTGGCCAGGCCGATCTGGTCATCATCATCGGCGACGTGGTGCTCGAACGACGCCGCACACTGCTGCTGTGCCGACGCGGCGCCCACCGCCGCCGCCTAGAACCTCCCCCCGGCACCACGTCCTCTGCCGATCTCGTCATCATCATCGTAGTCGTAGCATCAAACCCCTGCAATCCAAACCAAGTAGCAAACTAAATTCCAGTTTGATTCTATGCCGCTGCTAGTGTCCCGAGATACTGATCATGATAATATGCTGCTGCAATCTACTATCGCATGGATTCTATACCATACTGTTCTTGATCCTTGTTTGTCATTTATTTTTCTGTAATTTTTTTTAATCTGATTAGGAGGAGGAGATAGCCGCCTTGCTGCAGCTGAATCTGACTGACTAAAGACCGGCTTCACTTGTAGATTTGGCCGGCGTCTGGAGGGAATATCCAAAGCACAGCGGAGCCGCGTGGAAGAAAGATCGCTGCGGCGTGGTGTCCTTCACGAACGCGAGCATGCAGATCGGCGTGGCACGGTGTCTACGGCGCGAGGAGGCCAAAAGTCCAGACTTGATGGGCCTATTTTTTTATTTTTACCAAGTTGGAATAGCAAACTATTGGAGGAATTTTTTTTAAATAATATTTTTTTAAGATTAAATGCGGATGTAGCATCTGATTAAAAAGAATTGCAAGTTTAGTAGTCTGTCGGCGCTGGATGGCCGATTTCCCATTTATCGGCGTGTGGAGGGCCGACTAGTACCTATCGGCAGCTCGGCTGCCGATTAGTGGCCCGACAAAGCCGGCGCCTCGAACCGAGTGGGCCCTGCCGGGCCGAGAGGCTGTCGGCACTCCCGGCCGACCGAAGCCCGGTCGGCCCGTCCGCTGCCGACCGCTGCGGGGCCACGGACCTGTCGGCCCTCCCCGGCCGGCCGAGGCCTGCTCGGCTTACGGCTGGCCGACACGTCCCCCATATATCCACCAGCCGCATCTTCCTCACGCTACGAAGCGAGCGCCCTCTCTCTCTCTCAGCCGGCTCACCGGCAATCGCCCGGCCGCCGCCAGCGCCTCGCCTGGCCTCCCCCGCCGGCGGCCACCGGATCCGGTGGTGGCCGGAGGTGCCGCCGCCGCCGCCGCCCCGCCTGCGAGGCCCCCACGCGCGCCCCCTCGGCCGGCGGGCTCCATCGCCGCCGGCTCTGCACAGGTATGTTTCTTCCTCTCTTTTTTTTAGTTGAGATAGTTGTAGTTAGATTTTATGGTTAGTATTTTACAGTTAGATTTTAGGGTTAGTTTTAGTTGGATTTAGTTAGATTTTAGGGTTAGTCTTGTACTTAAAATTTAGGTATAGTTTTAGTAAGATTTAGTTAGTTTTAGGGTTAGATTAGGTGTAGAATATTTAGGGTTAGATTAGGTGTAGAATATTTATTAGAATTTTAAAATATATTTTTGAGGTAATTATAGTATGGTTTTCTGTAATGTTAACCACACAATTTGAATATCTATGTTATTTAGATTGGGATGAGTTAATATTAAGATTTAGATTATTTTAATTGTACTTTAGGTTATATAGATGGTGGTTACGGTGGAAATTTTAGATTCATATTATTAATTATATAAGCGATATTAATCTAATATTTTTATAATATTGGACCAGAATGTCGTTCAATTTAGTTCCTTTCAGAATTTACTATGGAAGCGGTGAAATCAGATATGGGGGACAAGTGGGGTAGACCTTAGAGAGTTTCAGTTCTTGGACACGCAACTGAATTCCCCGCTAGATTATAGCCGGAGGCAACTTTTAGCCTGCCTGCATGAATATTTTGAAGTTGCTCCCTTCCAAAGATCGTTTCAAGATTAGTATGTTGGTGCCTAAGAAGCGAGAGAATGGGTAGAGATGGGAGTTGTATGAGGCCAGTAACACGAAGACTACTTGGGTTGGTTTCACAGAGCCACACGCGTTCGTCTCATCCCCGTGCCGACAGAGGACGAGCCGCATGAGGCCGAGGTCACCGACACGTTCGCCATGGAGCCGGCAGCAGCTTACCATGCGTTGGTAAGTATTTTTATTCACACCTTGGTCATTTCATTAATTTCGAAATTGTACTTTTCACAATGTGTAACAATACATGCATGTTTGATTTGCAGACGGATATCTGTAATGACGTGGGCAACGAGCTCCTATCGTATGCCCACCAATACGAGCAAAATCCTCCAAGAGTTGCTAGGAACGAGTTGGTTGCCGCCCTTCGACGATTGGCCCAGCGTTGCTTAGAGGGAGTACGACGGGCTTCCCCGTCGTCGAACGGACATCATTGAGTTGCCTCCACGTGCGGCTCCAGGGCTTAGGCTGAGCACCTCGTTCAGCGCCCCCAGACCGCCACGACAACTTTGGAGTCTTAGGTACTTCTCTCTCGGACCTTTCGCTTTCTTGCTACATTGTTACCATATCAAGCTGGCCATAATCTTTAAATTATGTTGTAAGTACCGGGCTTCTTGCAAAAGTACACCGAGGGTACGCAGTAGCTTTGGGACCTTTTTCACGGACAAGACTCCACTGCGTGCACCGTGCCCGTCGAGGCCGGGCCTTCTCGGTTGTTGGTGCACCACAGCCCACACACCGGCCGCAGAGTACTCAGCCTACAGACTTCACCCCCGAGGCACGACAGCGTCGCCCTCCGCACCAGTTCACTTTTCCTACGGGCCGCCGTTACCGAAAGGCGCGGCAACCCCCCCCTGCGGGGTCGTCGTGGAGGTTGAGTTTGTATTCATGTATGCATAGGTACCATGGATGTGAACTAATGTACTCTTGGATTTATGCGTATTAGTACATTCAAGCTCATTCAATTGGAGGCAACGCTCCAATACGATCCTACGCCCGCATCGAGGCAAAGGGCAGGTGCAAACACAAGCGATCCAACGCCTGCATCGAGGCCGAGGATAATGCCAAACCGGGCTCACTCCATTACGTTCTCAGGCTTTGCAAAGTATGTGTGGTCGAATCAACCGTGTCTGCATCACAACGTAGCCTTTTCAGTGAATGGTTGAATCAGCAGTGTCATCAATACAACGTGTTCTTTTCAGACTATGGTCCTAGCCTTTTTAGTGTATCGTCCCTTCAACAGTGTCATCAATAAAACGTAGCTTTTTCAGACTATACACCTAGCCCTTTCATTGTATGGTCCTATCAATAGAGTTTTGTCGATTTCAAATTAATGCAGTGTCCCCCGGCTAAATAAACTTCAGCACAACATTACACGTCCCCCGGCCTATATATGCACCTCCCTTGTTATATGATTTTTAGGCACACCTGTGTTTGGTAGAGATGTTTGGAGGCAGAGGGAGAGGGAGAGGAAAGGGTGAGTCCTCAAGTAGAGAAAAGGGGGGGAAGAAGGGACCTCCCATTGTGTGGGAGGGTTCTCTAGGTCCAGATGATTGGGTGGAACCACTTGAGGATTTTCCACTTGAGGGGAAGAGTGACTTCACCAATGATAGACCTCTCCGGGGATATGATAACCGGAGAGAGAGGAGCCCAAATGCCGCCACGGTGAGGACTGCGTAGTTCAGATGAGCGATGACGAGATTCATGGAGGCCGTCGTTTCTTCAGATGTCCGATAGGATGGGTATTTTCTAGTCGACTATAATCTTGCGAAAAAGTCTAATTTTAAAGGCTTACATGCTTATATGATTTCTCTATTTCAGGCAGCCAATGAGGGCGGCGATTGTGGATTCACTAGATGGGTCGATCCCGCTCCTTTTTTTCCCCATCAACAGTACATCTACTACCTAAAGAAGCGTATCTTCGATCTTGAATTCGAAAACCGAACCCCTGATCCGGACACCAGCGATGATGCGTCTGCGGATGAGGGACTCTGCCCTAATCCATATTGTCAATGTCCTTATCACAAGGGGCCTCCTCCTCCTCCTCCTCCACCGCCACCTCCACCGCCAACGGGAGGCTACGTCGGAGAGGGCTCAACTCAGTTTGCTATGTGGGAACATTATTAGGATCAATCAATGTTTGTGTTATGTATTCGTTGCTTCGTTAAATTTACCTAAGGCATGTTAGGTTTAGTTTGCCACCTCTCTTCCATGCTTTACTAGAGGTCACCTGTCACACCCCAAAATTTCTAATTTTGGGTTGTGCTTAGAAAACACTAAACAACATAAATGTTTTTGATAAATGGATAAAATACTTCAATATTAGTTTAAGGTTCTATGTGATTTAGTAAATAAAATAGTGATTTTCCAATCTTTTCGAATTAATGCGAAGGGCCCTCTCTTGATGTGATGTTTGCTTGTTGCTTGATGCTTGACTTTAAGTTATGAGTGTACAAAGTTTTTCAAACACGTTTAGGAAGTCGTTTTATCTTTTTCTGACTTGTCTCTATCTTTTTCTGAAATCAGTTCCTTGCTTTCTTGAGTTTAATCTAGTCAGTTGGAGCATCCCTAAATCTTTTATTATATTCCACTCGTTTGAGTTTGTCGTCAATAATCCTATATCTTGAAAATCTTTTGGATAATTCTTTCTTTTTTTTTTTTTTTGTAACTCGTTCTTATTTTTTAAGAGCAAAATCTAATTTTTAGATCCTCTTAAATATCCTTTCATGAGCTTCAAATATTTTATTTGGGTTCCTCATGATCCAAATCATGTTTGAGAATTTTCTCCGAGTTGTTGGAGCTTTCGGAGTATTTTTTTTCTGGCTTAAATAAGAATTCTAGATTTTTCTAGAATTACTTTTATGTCTGAAATTAAATATTTAGAAAATTATTAATCCTAATCCTAATTCATCTCAGCCCAAACACTTTCCCTCTTTCACTAGATGATCAAGGCCTGGACCGTTCTCTACATCTAATCCTTGTCCAATACGTTTTCCTTCTTTTGTTCCTTGGGCCAATTTTGCTTTGACGTGTTGATAATCCATCAAGCATGCAAACAACCTGCACGCCACGGTCAGTAGTCCATCAAGCCCTGGACGGCAGTCCATCACGCCGTACGTGTTCAACAAATACCCAGCTCCTGCTCTAGATGCCCTAGCTCTCGTCAAAGTGCCGCCGCCGCTAGCCTCTCGCCCGTATGCCATGCCGATCTCTCCTCGGCAACAAGCAAAAGCCACCCGCTATGTCTCCCCCGATCTCCAACGCATGGCTGCATCCGGTCGTCGCGCCGTGGCAATCTGCTACTCGTTGATGGCCGGGCAATCACCTGTTGTGGCACCGCCCGTGTACGTGTTTTGGCACTGCTGCCGGCGACCATCTATCATCAGAGTCACTTTCAGCCAGGGTACACGACCTTGCCATCGTCCTTCGACGTTGGTGAGCACATCCACGGGAACCCTCTCTATATTATCTTAATCGCTGCCATACATTGTATGAACCCAGATTTTGACATACAAGTTCCTACAGATATTTTACCAATCTGTTCTATCGATAGGGCCAGCAGCTCCCCGCTCCAACAGCGATTTCGATCAGCCAGCAAACTCTGCGTTCTATTCTTCTCCATCCTGTGCATGTCGACCAACACACATCTATGCAACTGACGCTGAGGTCTAGGAGGATGGGACGCTAGTGCAGTACTTATGCACTTAGCTTTTGCTGACTTAATTAAAGGTAGCCAGACCTCTCGCCGCTTGGTTCTAATTATCAAAAATCCTTGGCATCATGCTTAGATCATCCTTGTCCAGTAAATCATACGTACGTACTCCTCCATCACATAAATGCCATTCTATATGTACGTGTTAGCAATAGCTTATAACAAGTCACATATTTCTAGAAATTAAATATTAATTCGATTAGCGTACGTACATGTAACCAATTTTCCAATTTTTAAAAGCAACATAGGTTTTTACTGTACTATTTGATATACAAATATTGATGTGATTAATTCGTAATAGTAATATGATTTTTGCGTAGCTCACACACGCTTCATATATAGCTTGTTTAGATGCTCTCACACATGTACCTTTCTTTTTCAAAGATAAATTTATTTTGCTTAAACATTAAGAGAGATGTTTATATAAATAAAGCACAAATAGTTTTAACTCGACTTCTGGATTAAAATATACTTTGATTAATCTAAGTTAATACTAATCACACAGTTTATGAAATTAACATAAATCAAGTCCATAGTTGTTTCTTATATAATATAAATTCTCGATAGTCGTTTCTTTTGTATCGTAGCTCTATTTTCAACATGTCTTGTGTTCCCGTGACCATAGCAACGAGCCCTCTCTTTTAGTATGATGCTTCAAAGCTTCTACTTGGCTGGTGTACTGTTCTTAGTTATTCTTTGTTTGTTGCTTGTATGTTTCTCTATGTGTGGTATTTGCTACGAGTAGAACGAGAACTGTTTGTGAGCACTTGGAGATCGGAAGACGGCCACCCAGAAAGAGAAGTATGACGAAAGGTTTAAGCAAGTATTAAGGCAAGTATAGCTTGGGACCTCCTTGATTACCTATTCACAATATCCACCATATTTCATATGCATGTGTCTTTGATTTCTTATTAAGGATGACTTAGAGTTGATTATCTTACACCTTGATGACTATGGAATATTTGCATATGGGTAGTACTTGCTAGTGCTGGATATATATAACCATGATCTCGTAACATGAATAATGGAATATGCATTAACATTAAAAGATGATTTTATTATTGTCATAGAGATCTAGAGCTTGGTATTTTGTTGCTCTAGTTTCTCTCCACAAGGACTTATCTGTAAGTGATCACCGGGATTACTGATGCATTTGTGAGGGCTATATGGCTCGGCTTTAGTCAAGTATGAGGACCTTTTCTAGCTTGTTAGAGGTTACCGAAAGGCGCAAGAGGGGCTTTACACGATGGGCATAGCGTGGCTTCTGTCCTCATGTGTTCCTGCTGCGGTGTGAACCATTTGGAAGGGGGATTCTATGTCTGCTTGTCGAGGAAACCTAGCGGCCCTAACTTGTTAGACGAACCTTTGAAAGGCTTCATAGTGAACCCTGCCGACCTTCCTTGGAAGTGGGTCAAGAGGCTGATCACCTCGGGCAAAAGGGTAAATCACGACTCACAGTGAAAGTGTACACCTCTGCTTTAGAGTTTAATAAATCGGTATACTAGCCGTGCCCACGGACACGGGCGGCCTTGGGGATTCTTACGGAATAGCCGATCACCGATGTATTATGTTTAATTATGCTTGTTTAATCATATTGTTATGTATTATTCTTTATTCTTGTTTACTTGATCATGTGGTTATGGGATATGCTACTACCTTGTTGCTATTAATGCCATAAATATTAATCATCTAAAAGCTAAATGCAAGAAACCAGTTGTCAGCCTTTTGAGCCTCATGAACCCCACGTTATATTTGCTTTGAAGTACGACATGTACTTACGCTTGCCTTTACTTTTAATTCTTTGGAAAATCCCGGATGGGTACCAGATGGTGGAGCTAGTTTGTTTTGTAAGAAGTGCTAGGTGTATGTACCCCCAGTCAACCGTCCCTGTGAAGATGGAGCTACAAGAAAGGATTAGCTACCGTTCCGCATTACTCTGATGTAAGTGTTAAATATAAGTGTGTTTCCGCTATATATATAACACTGTTTTTGATACTCTCTACTTCTGTTCTGTATGTGTGGACTTCCTGGGCACACGTATGGTAAGCCTGGTTTTGTTTATTAAAACTGGGTGTTACAGATTGGTATCAGAGCAGTGTTGACTATAGGACGTATGCCTAGTTAGCACTGGTCGTTTTCTAAATATTATCTTGCTACTAAACTATTTTTCAACCTCCTTGATACATTGATTTAACTATTTCTTGTCCTTGTCATATTATTTCTCTTCCTTGATAGCTTCCTTTGAGCTACTTCTGCTTACCTTTATAATATCTTGTTTATTTTGATTTACTAAATTTTCTTGTTTTATTTTGTTCAAACTATCGATGGCCCTTCATATATACATACCTTTTAGGATGCCCGCCATTACTATAAAGGTACAAGTAGTGTCGATGTGGTATTGTGTGCTTGTTTTGCTTGTTGTGTTGCTTGCGTGCCATCTCTGTCTATGTGTTTTGAAGAAGCCCTTGAAGATGAAGATTCCAAGATGAGGAAGACTCTTGTTAAGTGGGGTAGTATCCTCTATAAACCATGTTGATCTTTATCATCCTTGCCAACTCTCATAAATCTTGAACAAGAAGGCTAGAGACCTAAAAATTAGCTTTATCTTTCTTGTCATCTTTTGGCTATCCTAGATCCATGTTTTATATCCGATCAACATACATCAAGAAGCATTGAAGACTTCTTATCTATCTCAGTCTCTCTGAATCTCGTATTTACCTTATCCTATTTTTCTCAGAGCAGTCTGTCTTCCTCAGCATAAACCTCTGATTTTGGGCACTCAAAAAAAATCAAGGACAATTTTTGGACAACCCTAGACTTCGACATCTTTCTCTGACCACAAGAACCGGCCTCATAGCTATTATGGTTTGGGAGTTACGCAAATCACAAGGTGACGCGTCTGTGCTGTCAGCAACCTAGAACAGATTCTGATGTGCACTATTTTTGGCTACCTTAACTGCAGAATCTGGATAAGTTTTGTATAAGAAAGTTGTAGAGGATTTCATAAGCTTTCCAACAGTATAAAGTACAACTTTATTGGATTAACATAATGGAAGCTATGGCTGCTTTATTGCACTATTGTTTTTCTACTCGAGAAGAATTGCAGGTTACTTGTTCCTACTTATGCACATTAGTTTCTACTGTATATCAGAAGGTCATTATGATGGTTAACTTACCCATGAGAATATGCAAGTTACTTTGGTATCCCCTAGTTGATATTTTCTCAAGGGGTAGCCAAGTTAAAAAAGTTGCCAGATGAAGGTTTCATGTGTTCTAGTGTTACACTGGGAAGCATCAGCTATATCCATGGCTGCGAAGTCACTAGCAAGCACAACTATCCATTCTTGATTGGTAACCTGTTGGTTCATCTACAAGGAGCTCATGTATTCATGATGATTTAACTTCAATTCAAGATATTATTAGTTGGGAGTTCAATCTTAGACACAAATATGTCGCCTATGAGGACTGCAAGAGCTTGGATGGCACCTTCACAAAGTTGGACTTGAGCTTCTGGCATCATCATTGGATAAAAGTTGATCAGGGAAGAGTGAAGACTCAAAGATCAGCTTTATCTTTCTACCTAGTCTCCCTGAATCTCGGGACGAGATTCCTATTAAGTGGGGTAGATTTGTCACACCCCAAAATTTCTAATTTTGGGTTGTGCTTAGAAAACACTAAACAACATAAATGTTTTTGATAAATGGATAAAATACTTCAATATTAGTTTAAGGTTCTATGTGATTTAGTAAATAAAATAGTGATTTTCCAATCTTTTCGAATTAATGCGAAGGGCCCTCTCTTGATGTGATGTTTGCTTGTTGCTTGATGCTTGACTTTAAGTTATGAGTGTACAAAGTTTTTCGAAACACGTTTAGGAAGTCGTTTATCTTTTTCTGACTTGTCTCTATCTTTTTCTGAAATCAGTTCCTTGCTTTCTTGAGTTTAATCTAGTCAGTTGGAGCATCCCTAAATCTTTTATTATATTCCACTCGTTTGAGTTTGTCGTCAATAATCCTATATCTTGAAAATCTTTTGGATAATTCTTTCTTTTTTTTTTTTTGTAACTCGTTCTTATTTTTTTAAGAGCAAAATCTAATTTTTAGATCCTCTTAAATATCCTTTCATGAGCTTCAAATATTTTATTTGGGTTCCTCATGATCCAAATCATGTTTGAGAATTTTCTCCGAGTTGTTGGAGCTTTCGGTATTTTTTTTTCTGGCTTAAATAAGAATTCTAGATTTTTCTAGAATTACTTTTATGTCTGAAATTAAATATTTAGAAAATTATTAATCCTAATCCTAATTCATCTCAGCCCAAACACTTTCCCTCTTTCACTAGATGATCAAGGCCTGGACCGTTCTCTACATCTAATCCTTGTCCAATACGTTTTCCTTCTTTTGTTCCTTGGGCCAATTTTGCTTTGACGTGTTGATAATCCATCAAGCATGCAAACAACCTGCACGCCACGGTCAGTAGTCCATCAAGCCCTGGACGGCAGTCCATCACGCCGTACGTGTTCAACAAATACCCAGCTCCTGCTCTAGATGCCCTAGCTCTCGTCAAAGTGCCGCCGCCGCTAGCCTCTCGCCCGTATGCCATGCCGATCTCTCCTCGGCAACAAGCAAAAGCCACCCGCTATGTCTCCCCCGATCTCCAACGCATGGCTGCATCCGGTCGTCGCGCCGTGGCAATCTGCTACTCGTTGATGGCCGGGCAATCACCTGTTGTGGCACCGCCCGTGTACGTGTTTTGGCACTGCTGCCGGCGACCATCTATCATCAGAGTCACTTTCAGCCAGGGTACACGACCTTGCCATCGTCCTTCGACGTTGGTGAGCACATCCACGGGAACCCTCTCTATATTATCTTAATCGCTGCCATACATTGTATGAACCCAGATTTTGACATACAAGTTCCTACAGATATTTTACCAATCTGTTCTATCGATAGGGCCAGCAGCTCCCCGCTCCAACAGCGATTTCGATCAGCCAGCAAACTCTGCGTTCTATTCTTCTCCATCCTGTGCATGTCGACCAACACACATCTATGCAACTGACGCTGAGGTCTAGGAGGATGGGACGCTAGTGCAGTACTTATGCACTTAGCTTTTGCTGACTTAATTAAAGGTAGCCAGACCTCTCGCCGCTTGGTTCTAATTATCAAAAATCCTTGGCATCATGCTTAGATCATCCTTGTCCAGTAAATCATACGTACGTACTCCTCCATCACATAAATGCCATTCTATATGTACGTGTTAGCAATAGCTTATAACAAGTCACATATTTCTAGAAATTAAATATTAATTCGATTAGCGTACGTACATGTAACCAATTTTCCAATTTTTAAAAGCAACATAGGTTTTTACTGTACTATTTGATATACAAATATTGATGTGATTAATTCGTAATAGTAATATGATTTTGCGTAGCTCACACACGCTTCATATATAGCTTGTTTAGATGCTCTCACACATGTACCTTTCTTTTTCAAAGATAAATTTATTTTGCTTAAACATTAAGAGAGATGTTTATATAAATAAAGCACAAATAGTTTTAACTCGACTTCTGGATTAAAATATACTTTGATTAATCTAAGTTAATACTAATCACACAGTTTATGAAATTAACATAAATCAAGTCCATAGTTGTTTCTTATATAATATAAATTCTCGATAGTCGTTTCTTTTGTATCGTAGCTCTATTTTCAACATGTCTTGTGTTCCCGTGACCATAGCAACGAGCCCTCTCTTTTAGTATGATGCTTCAAAGCTTCTACTTGGCTGGTGTACTGTTCTTAGTTATTCTTTGTTTGTTGCTTGTATGTTTCTCTATGTGTGGTATTTGCTACGAGTAGAACGAGAACTGTTTGTGAGCACTGGAGATCAGAAGACGGCCACCAGAAGAGAAGTATGACGAAAGGTTTAAGCAAGTATTAAGGCAAGTATAGCTTGGGACCTCCTTGATTACCTATTCACAATATCCACCATATTTCATATGCATGTGTCTTTGATTTCTTATTAAGGATGACTTAGAGTTGATTATCTTACACCTTGATGACTATGGGATATTTGCATATGGGTAGTACTTGCTAGTGCTGGATATATATAACCATGATCTCGTAACATGAATAATGGAATATGCATTAACATTAAAAGATGATTTTATTATTGTCATAGAGATCTAGAGCTTGGTATTTTGTTGCTCTAGTTTCTCTCCACAAGGACTTATCTGTAAGTGATCACCGGGATTTACAGTACAGCTGTGAGGGCTATATGGCTCTGGCTTTAGTCAAGTATGAGGACCTTTTCTAGCTTGTTAGAGGTTACCGAAAGGCGCAAGAGGGGCTTTACACGATGGGCATAGCGTGGCTTCGTCCTCATGTGTTCTTCTGCTGCGGTGTGAACCATTTGGAAGGGGGATTCTATGTCTGCTTGTCGAGGAAACCTAGCGGCCCTAACTTGTTAGACGAACCTTTGAAAGGCTTCATAGTGAACCCTGCCGACCTTCCTTGGAAGTGGGTCAAGAGGCTGATCACCTCGGGCAAAAGGGTAAATCACGACTCACAGTGAAAGTGTACACCTCTGCGCAGAGTTTAATAAACTGGTATACTAGCCGTGCCCACGGACACGGGCGGCCTTGGGGATTCTTACGGAATAGCTGATCACTGATGTATTATGTTTAATTATGCTGTTTAATCATATTGTTATGTATTATTCTTTATTCTTGTTTACTTGATCATGTGGTTATGGGATATGCTACTACCTTGTTGCTATTAATGCCATAAATATTAATCATCTAAAAGCTAAATGCAGTAAACCAGTGTCAGCTTTTTGAGCCTCATGAACCCCACGTTATATTTGCTGAGTACGACATGTACTTACGCGCTTGCCTTTACTTTTAATTCTTTGGAAAATCTCGGATGGGTACCAGATGGTGGAGCTAGTTTGTTTTGTAAGAAGTGCTAGGTGTATGTACCCCCAGTCAACCGTCCCTGTGAAGATGGAGCTACAAGAAAGGATTAGCTACCGTTCCGCATTACTCTGATGTAAGTGTTAAATATAAGTGTGTTTCCGCTATATATATAACAATTGTTTTTTGATACTCTCTACTTACGTTCTGTATGTGTGGACTTCCTGGGCACACGTATGGTAAGCCTGGTTTTGTTTATTAAAACTGGGTGTTACATCACCACATGCCATTGTTAGTTGTCATTGCAGGTTGTCTTCTGTTTAATTCTCTAAGACGTGCTATGTTCATATAGTGCGCTGGATTAATATTAACATATGTTTGTCCCTCATAAGTTTCTACTTCATGTTTTAAAAAAAAATTGAATAAATTTTTTTGAGGCAACCCAAAGAAAACAATAATAATAGAAATATTTTACATAGTTGATGAAAAAATATGTGGAATAAGAGGGGGAGTGCATTTTACATAGTTTAAAGATGAAAAAAAATATGTGGAATAGGATGTGACTGCATGAAATATAGATATAGGCATTTGGGGGCCAACAGAACGATCGGCCTTCCAAGGCCCGATAGGCCCAATCGGCAATCCAAGGGCCGACAGGTCCCTCGGCTGGGCCAAGGCCGATTGGTTCTGCGTTGGCCGCCCGGCCTATCGGCCCTCCGGCGGCGACTAGTGGCCTACAGGCCCTACACGCGGAATGTCGGCTGCCCTATGCGCGCCACGTAAGCCTATCGGCCTTTGGGCGGCCGACAGGTCAGTTGTCGGCAACCACGCGCCCGACAGACATCTACTTTTGCAACACTCCTATAACAGCTCCTATATTCACAATTATTCATTAAAAAAATATTATTTTAAAGGGGTCTTTTTTCCACTTGCCAAAACAAATAGCAACTTGCTAAAACTCAAGATTTGGCAAGTGATTTTTGAGGAACTCTTGGAGATGCTCGAACAGGTACAGTAACGGTCGTATCGACCGCCATGTCATCGTCCTGGTGGAGCTGGATGAGAGAGACGTACAAGCTTGTCGCTCCTGCCCTCTACCGGCGATTGTACACGTGCTCCAAGACTCCTGCCTGTTCCAGCTCTGGGCCCGCCACAATCTCCCCCAGTCTTTCCTCAACTTCTCTCTAAGGGCGTCCGCGATGGTCCTAGCCAGCAGTTAGCTCGGAGCATGTACATGGTGGCAGCAGAAAAATACTCGTCCAACAGTTTACGCGCTTCAAGGAACCGCTCTGGCCTGCTGTAGAATTAATTTTATTAAACAATCTCCTGCTGCCCAATCGCACGGTAGACCACAACAATCAAATCTTGGGACGCACAAATAGCCTGGCGATTGTTTCGTCGCTAGCGTCAAATTTTTTTGGCTTTCTCTGTCCTCCACGTCTGCTTCAATCCGACGTCAGATAGCTCGGAGCTAGCCCACTGTGGACGCCCTAAGAGTATAATAAAAAAAAAAAATATTTGTTGGAATATATAAGTGATGTGCTAAACTGTTGTACAGATCGACCGGTCTCTACATGTACATGATGTGTACCGTCTAATAGCCAAGTGCTTGTCTGAATTACTGAACTTGCTCTAAAGGCTTGGCTCAACATGAAGTGTGATCCCCATTCCATCCATCAATGGCAGCACTTGTGGCTGCCGATGGCAGGAGGCAAAGTTTCCAAACACATCTCATGTTATTGAGAAGCTTCGTCAACTGCTAAGGGCACAACGCATCCTGATGCCGAAAAGCAATGGGATGGATAAAATAGGATCTATTTTATTTCCTAAATAGTTACCCACGGCTAAATTGCCAACATATGTATAAAATGTTTAAATAACCATCCGCTTACATGTGTATATGTTTCTATATAATCCATTTCTGTTGCAATATAAAAGATGGTCAAAGTAAACATACATGTCCATCGTAGAGATCAAGTACATATGCATATATAAATGAGTATTATTGTGTTTGAAAATGAACAAAGCGAAAATGCAAAGGTAAGTACATTTTACTCTAAATTGTTTTTTAGAAAAAACTTCCATTTAGTAGAAGTGGCACTATCTAAAACTGCCTTTATAATAAATGATTTGTGAACTATCTACCTCTAGAATTCCACATTTAGACGTGGCTGGTATTTTCAATTACCTCTAGAAATATGCCCCTATCTTAAAAGGTGACTAGATGTAGAGCTGCCTCTAAAAATAGGTAAAACACAATAAAATCCATAACTTATTCAGACGAAGATTGGATAAATAAGTGAGAGAGGTGTTGGATGCCAGGTTTTTAGATAATGGAAAAAAGTTTTAGGCTTCATCCCCATTAAAGAGGAACATCAACCAAATAATTAAATTTATAACGAAACAAGCTCACATCCTAAGTGTCATAGACCATGTTAGTTGGTGAAGAACTTAAAAGTCTCTCGGTTAGTTGGTGCAACTACTACTTCTTATAAATAGCTAACACGCCATGGTGTCTTGTTACTTGTGACCAACCTGAATGGTAGATGAGCGAAGAGGGAGATGTGAGAATGCCGTCCTCGGATTTCTATGGAATGGGATGCAGTTGGAATTTAGGGAACAAGGGGGTTGCTAATTAACGTGGAAACATAAACTCTGATGTCCGGTGTGTTTGGAAGCGGAACAGTGGCTGCCGGTGGCAGGGTGCGAAGTATCTCAACGTGTGTGCTGTTTGTGGTGGTCGACCACAAGCTAAGGTTGCACAGAGGGTTATCTGTGATGCTAGTCCAGCAGCTGAGGTGCAGCCAAGCTCGATCAACTCAATCAATTGGGAGGATGGAAGCAAGCAGAATGATGATATTGCATTATGGACGGACAACCCAAATAGCAAAGCATGTTCTAAGAAGCATGTTCTAAGAGTGGCATGGAGATGGAGCATGTACCGGCATCAGAGCCTACCTACCAATTCTTGGTCTTTCATTATTGATTCCCAAGTTAGCAGAACTATGTAGCTTAGCCTTCAACATATCCTGATAAGAAATATGAGATCATAAGATGCATGCCGACTACTTGGGGTTTTATCTCTAAAAAATGCTAAGTTTTTCCTATGAAAACGAACCAATTTCTATAAAAAATCATGTAGAATTCTGTGCAATTTCTGCATTCCAATGTGACAATACATGTTGGATCCATGAATGATGCATACTATTGCACGAGGCCTGAAAGGTGAAATGATGCCAATCATGACAAGGTATTGAGATGTACGAGGTAGTACTAGTATTTTTTTTTCTCTACTTTGATCCTGGATAAATAAACTGAAGTACCTTTTGTTTGAAACAATATATATATAAATAGGTCAGTATGTGGAAGTACAAAGTCTTTCGGTCAGTATGTGGAACTACCCGATACCATAAATAGGTAGCGCCTCCTCATCACAGTTCCTTGTGACCATCTCGAATGGCAATGGTAGAAGAGCGAGGTGAGAGACAAGAGAATGATGCCAAACCTTCGTCGGCATTTCTGCGGAATGGGATGCAGCTCAACCTGAATTCGTATCCGATCTTCATTGTTCATTCAGTCTGGCACTTGGCCACACTAGCTACTGCATGCCGGTGCCAGGAGGCGAGGTCTCCGAAAGTGTGCGTCGTTTCACTCTGATGCTCGACAAACAGATGGGGAGCAATCTACCTTGATCGACTCAACCAGCATGACGTAGTAATATATAGTTCAGTAGTTGCGTTTACACGGAGGTACCCTAGCTAATAATCGCCTCAAAGAGTGTATTCAGATTTCAGAAGGCCGTGGGTATGTACATCTTGTACTAGAACAGGGAGGGGAAGCGAGTGCCACAGCTGCCAGGACGTAGTTTAATTGGGCCTAATGAGCGTTGAGTCCGGCAATTCTTGGGCAGCTACATGCATGCTACAGCTACGGCAAGCAGTTGTCCCTGAAAAGTGTATATCAAAGCTACACACTGGGCGCTGTTGGCCTCAACGACCTCAAAACCAGCTTATGTGGCAGCAATGATGCAATGCGAGCAAGAACACGTTAAAGCACGAGGAGCAAGAAGCGCACCTTCTTTGGCTTTGGCTTGCAGCGCTAACTATTCATACTTAATCCCCCACGTAACACTTACTAAGTAACTTTAATAACAATTAAATACTAGATGAATTCCCCGCGCGTTGCCGCGGAAATTTGTGATAAATTTGCTCTCAAAAATAATGATGAATTTCTCTCATATTATTACTATGGAGCAAAGAGTATTCATAACTTTTAAGTATAATTTGGAAACATATCCGTCTAGCTTTTCACTGGACAATTCAAAAATATAATAAAACAATATTCATGCAAAACGACGGATTACTAAAATGGCTACGCATGCAATGCCAAGGTTTTGGAAAAAAGAATTTGAAATTCTCGATCATGCTGTAGGAGATCTCATCACGGGAGGCCCATCAATCCTCACGGCATGAGTAATTCATAGGCCCCTTTGCCACCGCCAAAATCAGAAGCTACCCCTATTCCATCCAATCCCATCCGGAACTCACCAGAAGCGAGTCGCCGCCGCCGCAATACATCGGAGCGCCACCTGCTATCATCTGCTAATCTGCTAGTTGCTGGCCTTGACGATGGTCTACATCTGTGCCAGCATGGAGGAGCTGTGAATTGGCTGCGTCGACGCCGATGGAGCCGAACCGGCCATGTCCAAAGCCCTAGCCAGCCACATCCGTGGCAATGGAGGTCCGCTCTCTTTCTTAAAGCGCTCAGGTAAGTGTCAATCGGCTACATCGATGCCAGTGCAGCGGAACTGCCGTGTCTGCGCCGGTGGAGCCTCGACCGGCCACGTTTGTGGGGGATCTCCCCCTTCTCGAAGCGCTCAGGCCGGTGAAGCGACACAATCGTTGGGGAAGGCTAAGCCGGAGCAGAATTTAAAGGGTAACGATTGGAAGAAGAAACGAAGCAGCATGGTGAATGGGCTGCTGGAATGCAAGGAGACCCAGTGACAGTTTGCGAACGTATTCAATAGATTGGAAGCACCAGAACATAGCGATGACATCATCTCTGAGCTCTCAACCAATCAGGAGGCTGAGAAATAGGCTAGTGGGGGTTAGGATTATAGGAGTTATAGATACCGTTCCACATAGCACAGAGGATGAACGAAAGTGCGGCCCACTCGACAATGTCCAGCACCCAGAGCCATGCTAATGCTAGCTTATATTTCCTTTTTTGGCCTGTACCATCATCGTCGCGATGGAGCCATGCTGACACTAACCGAGTCGATATATATATAGACACCATGGAAGTCTAAATGCATCATTGCTGCAACGTCGTCATGGAAATGCCACAATGTGTTGTGCCTGCACGACAACGGGCCGACAGCAACAACCGCTTCCCGGGGTCCTCCACTTCGCTAGAGGCATGAGCTCATCAACAGCCATGGAGCATGCCGGTAGCCTAAAACACCTTGACTCAGTGGAGGCAGAGACATAACCAAGTTCTGCAACACCGTGCTGGGTGCAGCAGGCCAACGTGAGCATATAATATGTTGGTGGCCCTGACCTAGAGAACCAACCATGCATTTTACAGCTGCCCGGCACCATTTTGCCTGCTTTATTTCACATAATCGGGCTATATAAGCCTGACTTTCCTCAACGAGAATTCCTATTGCATCTCACTCCTAGGAACATATGTGACCCGCCCACTGATGCCACTGAATATTTTTGTAACTCCAGCTGCTTCGATTGGGACTCATAACTTTTGTAATTTTCAGTTGCAGTCATTGCACAATGAGAACGTGTGGCTATTTATAGGTAGGATGCAATCTCAAGGTACTGTTGTATACTAGCTCGTCCGTATAATTTTATAGGTAGTGAGGGAAATCGAACTCCAATAACTAGTGAGGATAGGGGTTACTAGAAACTGATGAGTTATTGGTGGCCAGATAGCTGGACTGTAGATAGCTAGAGTTAATGGTCTCACGAGAAAAGGGCACTGCCGCTTCTATGACAGCCTTAGTTGTGGTTGTTTATAACACTTCTACATTTGCTAGTTTACTTGGGTTTGTTGGGCGTCGTCTGACTAACAGCCGTAATTTCTACGCCATCATGAACGGGAAGGTCATCCTGAAAACTATTATTTTCTATTTTCTTCCTTTTCTATAGCTTGGAAAATTTGGAACATGAGGCCAATCATATATTGACATCGTTTGTGCTGGTTGGTGAAAAACTCAAAGTCGGTCCCTGCATGTTACTACACCTTTACCCATATAAATACACATGTATATAGCTTCTCACACTACTTGGTAGAGCTAGACTGATTCAACAAGAATATATGCATAGTTGGAGTGACAAAAGGTGATCCATTGACATGCCATTGTCATATGATGCATGGCGTCGTCAGGTCTGATCCATAGGGACTGGGATGTATTAGGAATTACTAAGCCTCTAACAGTGACCACCATGCATGCCCTTAGGCAAGATGTGCCCCTGGCTTCTGTGGAGGAGCAGATTTCAGAGCCATTCGGCACTGCAATTAGCAAGTATCCTGCAAAATCTCTGGTCTTGACTGTGGACAGCGGGCAGCAGAGGCACCCCCAGTACCGGAGAACCCCGTGGTGAATGACTACAACTCAGCGATACAACCACACGTTTTCGTGTTGCTGCTAACTTGCTACAGCGCAGTCACGCTCAGACACTGAGCAGCTTAAGGACGTAGAGGGCATGCGGTTTGTGCCCAGCCCCGGGCACCGCACATGCTGTTGGTCAGCTCGATTGTACACGTTGGCAGCTGGAGCTGGGCAACCGAGGTCCGATGCTGGCAAGCAACCCAAACCTGCATGGTGTTTGAATCTCGTAGTAGATTACTTTATTTAGCGTAGTAGATTTATTTAAATCATCTATGCAAGGAAAATTACGTATGAATTTCTCATATTTGAAATTTAAAATTTTCAAACGATATCCAATAGAAAAACTGCCATAACCAAAGTTACACAGAGTAGATCTTAAAGAGTTATACAACTTTGACTCAATAACTTTTAATTGAATTCGTTTAGGGACCCAAATACTCATTTCAAAATTGAATGAAAACGAATAAGCTAACTAGAACAGCACACGTGGACAGACTCTCGAGGTTTCTTCTGGATACAGTATATGTTTTTAACTCCTGATCTGTCCCTACGTTTACCAAACAAAAAACAGGTGTGCGTGGAAAATATCGTCACACACGGTTGGTTTTCTTCTCCATGCATGCCTGACTTACAACTTTTGCCATCCAAAGCTTAGCATAGATAGATGGAAGATGGAACTAAGCTTAACCAGTCATCAATTTGTGGAACTAGGCTTAACCAATCAGTTTGCAAAACTATGAATCATGCCAACCGTAGTATATTTCTCCGTGGGGACTTGAGAAGGGAATCGTGAAGACGAAGGAAGCAGGAAGGAGAGACACAGCACAACCAGGATAGTTTTGATAATAGTTCAACTTGTTGTCCACTTCTCTCCGTTCTCTCTCAAGCATTACAAAGAGTTTTGCTTGCCAGCTTATACATCTACTGCTAACCGGGACCCACATAACGGCGGTTGGGGTGAGGTGCGCATGTGGATGCCAAGGCACATCGAATGGAGCGGGTGAGTTTCCTGTTGCCGGGCCGTGAGCAGTAGCTGAAGTTGGGCTTGATAGTGCTGCTGCTGACCAAGAACCTGTCAAGCATCTTGACCCGCCATTCAATTTTCTTTCAGCAGAATTCCGGCCTGCAGCAGCGCAAACGACGCTGGCTGCCTAGCTGTTGTGACACTTGAGGCTGACATAATAGAGCCATCTTACAGCTTCGCATGCGACTGCTGCATGCTTACTTGCACCAACTAGAGCTGAATCATTGCTTCTCGCTTGGACCCTAATTCCTGTTGCATCTCATTCCAGAAACACACAACCCCCCATTGCCACTCAATATTTTTCTTCACCATCCGGCTTCTCTATCGTCTTACTCTCGTCTAGCTAGGTATTTATTTTTTCGAAAGGACGGCAAAAGCTTTGCCGCATTTTTTATTAGACGAAGAAAGCAAAAAAGACTGTACAAACAAATAGAAGAGGACAGTCAGTGTAACTGACTGCCCCCCCGGACACACAACTTCCACTGAGCTACCACTACCCTCTTCGGCAAAAGCCAAAAATCACTAGAAAAATTACAGATAACAGCAAATTAGTTGTCTTCAACATTCTGAGGTTCTTGAATTGTTGACGCCATTGCCCTTTGATACTGGCTAATGTCATCCTTGCAGATACCCGCGACTTGTATTGGGTTTAAAGATTTCTGTTGGAAGGTTCTTCTATTCCTTTCTTTCCAAACATTCCACCAAAAATAGATTAGTATTCCATCCACTTCCTTTCTAGCTAGGTATTTATTGGTACGAGTAGGATTTAGCCGCACAGCAGTGCATGAAGCAGGGGTAGATAGGTTGTGTGTCCTGTCCCTTTGTAACAAAAAGTACAGCTTAGGCCGACACAAGGAATAGTTAATTAGCTACCATTATATTTCCTTCTCATACTTCACATTATACCTTTATCCCTGTTCAAAAACATTATTATACCTTTATTATATATTGATATAAATTGGACACACCCCCAAACACCAGTGGCTGCAATTAGTTGCGCTAGTGCTGCAAATATGTGACGTTGAAAGGTCACAACTACAGAGTCACGAACCGGCATTGATAGTGGCTGCCAGCTTCCTTCCAATAAAGGTCACAACTGTAGAATCACGAACTGCCGGCTAGCCCCTCACATTGTGCCCGTCACCACCAACAGTACGTAAAAACTGCAAAGATTTTACGCCATTCATCAGCTGCATCCTGCATGTATATTGGAGAGCCATGCTCCTATGAGACCTAATAAGTGGGGGGCTGGCAGTGGCAGGAAAACACGTCAGTCGGTTTTCCTAAAAAAAAAAAAAAAAAAAACCATCAGCCGGTCACGTTCTTCGGAGTAGGAAGCAACAGGAATTTAGGTCCAAGTGAGTCGTGCTCGTATAGCTCTACAGCGGAGCAATATAGCTGGCTTGCACAAGTGTATAGCTGAGGGTTTGGTGATCCCATCATATCGGAAGCTCATGCAGACACCGCGTACGCTGGTTCCGCTTCCTGTACGTAGCTGAGCATTGTGCAATGAGCTCCCCACGAGTGCATATTGCCCATCTCACCAAGCCCGTTCATCGATGGTGTAGGATGAGATGCCTTGCGACTGACGCTGTCTGTGTGGATGGCTATGCTAGACGAGAGTTAAGAGTGTAACTAAAAGTGACGAAACAGTGCTAGTATTTGAGCAAAACAATAGTTAATTACATCTACTACTAGTATCACATGTGCAGCGTTTGATCAGTATCCAGTTTATATCAAGTACTACACGCAGGTCCACGGATCGATTCCGATCAACACCATTAAAGGACACCTACACCGTGCACCCAAAAGGGTGGGCTCCATTTTCGTGTCATGTTTAATTACCGCCATCCTCTCATGACCGTCCTCATATATATCCTTCCAGCAACTAAATTGCAGTGCTTGCAACAAACTGCCACCATTCTTCCTTGAAAC
Source organism: Chrysopogon serrulatus (assembly GCA_015844335.1). Lineage (NCBI taxonomy): Eukaryota > Viridiplantae > Streptophyta > Magnoliopsida > Poales > Poaceae > Chrysopogon > Chrysopogon serrulatus. The sequence goes on along the minus strand of JADLZL010007789.1, from coordinate 56,152 downwards.
AAATTGCATTCAGCACCTGGGCATACCGCCTGCGCCGTGGCGCTGGCTAGCGCGCCTCTGCATGCGGGATCGAGCTCACCCGTGCCTCCCTCCCTACTCGCGCCCAAACAGCTGCGACGCCGTGCAGGCCGCGGCGCCAGCAGCCCCTCCTCTCTCTCCCCCTCTCACCTACCCTGCGTGTTCTAGTTCCTCAGCCTCAGGAAGAAGAGATATAGCCGGAGGAAGGGAGTTGAGAGAGAAAGAAAAAAAAGGGAAAACAATTATTACGCAAAAGACGCCTGCACTGTGTAAGATGGTTCCTACAAAATAGTTTCTTGATGATGTGGCAAATTGTGCTTAGTTTCTAGCATTGGAACTGCCCTAAATAACAATATATATAGGTGATCACATATGCAAATACATCCAACTAATCTAGCTATAAATCCACAACAATAATTACTCCAAAACCGGCATGTGCTTGTTATTGGCCACTTGACTCAAATAATCTGATTGTCAAAAGATAATAAAAAAACGATAACATTTCATATTGTATCATAGTAAGATAGGTCTTAATGAACAAATTCCATAAGTTCGGTGCTATAGAGTTGTTTTACGAGATATGTTGAAAATGCATATGAACAGAAAATATATGGAGCACTTAGAGATTAACACAAAAAAAAGGACTTAATAGTAATTTGAATATTCACTGTCGCAATTTTAAATTCTAAAATCGAGTGCATCCACTACTACTGAAAATATTATCCGAGGCGGTTAAAAGCGATTAACCGAGGCGGTTATCGCAACCGCCTCGGATCGAAGGTCACGGTAAATACGACCTTTTTCCGAGGCGGTTGGATGCCCGCCTCGGTTAATCAACCAAAGAAAACCAAAAAAAAAAAGAAAAAACCCATGGATCGGCCCGGCGAGCCCATCCATAGCCCGTCGAGCCCATCCAAGGACCGCAGCCGCCGCGTTCGCCGGAGCAGAGCGCTGGAGGAGAGGTGCTACCGCCATGGCCGCGCCCGCGCCACCGTAGTCGCTCGCCGGATCCAACCTACGGGCCGCCAGATCCGGCCTCCCGCCACCGGATATGGCCTTGGCCGCGCCTATTTATATCCCCAACGCACCGCAACCGCCGGATCTGCAAGGAAGAAAGAGCCGAGGGACGGATCTGAGAGGGAGAGGGAGGGAGCTCTTACCTCTGCTACGGATCCGAGAGGAGGATGTTGCCGGGCGAGGAAGGCCGGGAGCCGCCGTGCCCGCGATGGAGCCGCCGCGCCGGAGGGAGCCGGGGACGACCGGGCGGCCACGCGCCCGAGGCCGCACCCGCGCCACGCCGGGGCCGCACCGGCGCCGCTAAGGCCGAGAAGGCGCCGCGCTTTACGGCCGCCAAGGCCAGCAGCCGGGGCGGGGCGGGCCGCGCTGGGGGCCGCGTCGCCGGGGAGCCGCGCCGGGCGGCCAAGGCTGAAGCCGCTGGCGGCCACGCGCCTGGGGCCGCGCTGGTGGGTGGGCGCCTGATGGCCGTGGCGCTACCGTGGAGGAATAGAGGAGATAGGGAGTGAGAGAGAAGAGAGAAGGACGTGAGTGCGGCTGAGGGAGGGATTGGGTGAGTTAGGGTTTGGAGTTGTGTATATATACTACGAGTTGTTATCGGGTTTTGGATGGGCTAGTTGGGCCCAATATTAACCGAGGCGGTTGTTTTAGAAAAACCGCCTCGGTTAAGGTATTAACCGAGGCAGTTGTCTTAGAGCAACCGCCTTGGTTAATAGACGATTAACCGAGGCGGTTTTTTTTAAGAAAACCGCCTCGGTTAATGTATTAACCGAGGCGGTTGTTGCGCCGGGGCATTGCCTCGGTTGGAATCGATTAACCGAGGCGGTTTTTTGCTAAAACCGCCTCTGAGCTCATTTTTGAAGTGCCTTGCAAAATCTTTTGTGTAGTAGTGATCATTGTGCAAAACTCGTTTAGAGAACCAAATTTAGAAGTCGTACGAAGAAGTCATGAGATTTCAAAATTGAAAAGGTAGCTCCGACGACATCGGCGCCCGCAAAAAAGTGTTATCGCCGGGGTGGAGGACCCAGATCGCTAGGCCCGGCGGGAAGTGCAGGACCGCTGCCTCAACCGCCTCTCCACCGCCCACCGAAGTCGCAACCTCGCAAGAGACCCCCGCGACCGCTTCAATCGCAAAGGCATCAACCACTACGCTGCGAATGCAAGCGTCCCACGCCGCCCACCGCGGGGCCGGGCCGGCCCGGCCGATGGCCGCTTTGTTCGACAGCCACGGGTGACTTCGGGGTCCTCCTGTGGCGCCAGGAGCCACGCCCTCGCCATCGCACTCGCCCCCAGGAACCGCCACCGACGCCAATGGAAAGCAGGGCGCCGGCATCGTCGGCAAGAGGCGAGCCCGAAGCTCTCGTGGTTATCCACACACGCCGCGGCTCTTTCGGCATCCCGCTCGAGGACGTCCGCGGCCATCGCCCGCGGCCGCCGACCTGCAGCCGACGGGTCGCCATCCGCCACGGCCGGGTCCCGGCCGCACAACGGCCGCACGCGAGGGACGCTAGACAGCGGCGGCGCCGCCCCCCGGCGATAGCCACCCCGGAGCTTCGCGCGTCGCCCACGGGCCGAGGGCGCACCTTACGCCGAGGTAGTCTCAAAGCAGACGCCCGGCCTCCGCCGGCCTTGCGCGGCTCCCGTGGCCAACAGCGACCGCATGCGGTGGGCGCCTGCCCGCCGTGGCGCCGGCCAAGACTCGCCCTCTGCGTCTCGCCACAAAGCGAGACCTCACCGCCCCGATCGCAAGAGAAGATGGCGCCGCAAAGGACGCCGGGGTGGCCTTGCCCGCCCGAGAAACGATTGGCCACCGGTAGGCCTTGTCCCTAGGGCGCGAGTTCGACCCAAAGGCGCCAAAGGTAACTCAGGCCGGAGTGCCGCGGGCGCCCCTGGAATGCACTTGCGCCATCGTCGTCCACCCCGCCCAGGCGCGCCGGCCGTGGAGCCCACTTGGCGCGTCGCCTACCGCATGTCCCCCTGCAGTCGATCAACCGCCCGGGAGGCCCGGCTGCAACTCGGAGCTTCGAAGCGGGGATGCGCCCGTCACCGAAGTACCACCCACATCCCCGGAAGCTCCCTTCGCCCCCAGGAGCACCATCGGGCCGACGCCGCGACACGGCGACCCACCCAGGCGCTAGCCGCCCGGCGGTGGGTGACGGCCGAGGCTCTCTCTCGCCACCGGGGGCCGCCCATCGCGGGGCAAGCCGTCGAGCGCCCGTCCGCCGTATGGCGGATACGGAGGGCGCTAAAGCGTGCCTCGACGGTAGCCCGACACTGGGACGCTGGATGGCCGCTCGGCCCCCCCACCGGATTGAGCAGCGGCAGCGGAACCCCCCCCCGTATCGCCCAGGTTGCAGGCCGGAGGATGTGGTGAAGCCCAGCCGACACCACCTGATCCCGGGAACCCTGGCCAGAGCGCCCTAGGCTTGGAAACCGCTCCGCCAACGCCTCTGCCGGAACAAGCGGGCTCCCCGAACGCAGGTCAAGCCTCCCCGGGAGGGGCCTCCAACTGGAGCGACTCCGCGGGTCAGAGGACCTCCACTGGTCTTCGCCTGAGGAAGTTCCAAAGACCGTATCTGCGCAAGAACGCCACACCTCTGCCGCTGCCGCCGCCAATCTCCCCAGCCATCGCCACAGGCCTGGTTGCCGAGCGAGCCGGAGAATAGCCGAGCAACCCCTGTCGAGGGTGCCTGTTTCCAAGCGCGGGGAGCTCCTCGCCATGAAGCGCTTAGGATTCTTGGAGGAGGGCGCGAACAGAGCCAACACGGCGACGAAGAAGGCATACGATAGCATCTTCGTGGACAAGCTCTCTGCATCGCACGCCGAGGCCATCAGGGTGCTCTTCGCCGACCCGTCTAGTCCGGCGCGGCGGAGGAGTCGCGGGGGCTCACACGCCTAGGCGACCCCGACGACGAGGCGGCCGACCTACGTCGTTAATTCGCGAGTAATAGCTTCTAGGCCCGGCGCTTAGGGAAGAGAGCAATTTATAATACATATAATTCCCAAGTGCACCGTCTGAAGTCTGAACAATATACTAACAAACCCCTTTCTTAAATGCAATGACGCGCAAATCTTTTGCGTGTTCGAGAAAAAAAAAGACATCGGCGCCCGCAAAAGTGTAATCGTGAACGTTCACCGTCGTAGCATCCAATCGTTAACCACCAAAGAGGAGCGGCAGCAACAATTAACCGGGCCCGTACAAGCTGCTACCACAAATTCCTTTTTTTTTTACCATCACAATGAAACAGTGCTAGCACACCGAGTCACCACATGCACGGATGCTGCGACATCACAGCAATGCCACTGTGTAGCACGAGCAGTCAATCACCAGGTAGCTGTGCATGATATACACCACCAATGTTGTCCCATGACGAGACCTGAGCTGAGGTTCGAGCTGCTGGGTGTGGTATGCATCGCCCAGCTCTCTGGGCTCCACTAGAGCCTGGAGCTCATCAATGGCCGTGGAACACGCTGTGGGCCTCTTAGCCATTGACTCAGTCGAGGCAGAGTTACGTTAGAGTTCAACACAACTGAACCGGGTGCAGCAGACCAACGTGAGAACCTAATTTGATTGTAGTGCTGAACTACATAACCAACCATTTTACAGCTGAGCTGTGGCACTATGCATGCCTGCTTTGACCAGATGTAGCTATATGGGCTGGATTCTCCTCAAACTGAATTCCTGTTGCATCTCACACCTAGCTAGGAACACATGCAATACACTGACGCCACTCAATATTTTCTTAAGCGTCTCCTCTTCGATCATTTGTTGTTCTGGACTCGTAAATTTTGCAATTTCTAGCTGCTGGTCAGGGCACAACGAGAACCTAGCTATTTATAGGTAGGATGCACCCCCTAGTGTTGTATATATACTCATCCACCGTATCAGTTTTATAGGTAGATGAGGGAAATCAAACTCTGAGGATATTTGAGAGAGGTCAAAAGGAATTTAATTTATCCAATATTAGATAAATAGTTGAATTAGGCGCTGCTAGAAAAAAAATGTGTGTTATTGGTGGCCGGGCTGGTAGGTGAAGAAGAGAAACTGAAGCCCCTCGATTAGTCCCTGTAACTACACTACCTATAAATAGCTACGTCCTCACAGTGCCTTGTGTGTACCGAGGGACAGTTGTAGAAGAGCGAGGATGGTGAGAGACGAGATAGTAACTACTTCCACTGGTGGGCCAATCAGTACATTCCTAGGGAATAGGATGCAATGGGAATCAAGGGACAAGAAGAGGGTAAGGGCTTGGCTCAACATGAAGTGCGATCCCCATTCCATGCATCAATGGCAGCACTTGTGTGGCTGTCCCATGTTACTAAGAAGCTTCGTCAACTGCTAAAGGCACAACGCATCCTCATGCAGAAAAGCAATGAGATGGATAAAATAGATGCCATGCTTCAGTGGTGTTTTGATGGAGGGATCCTGATGGCCTCGATCTGTCTGAGCGAGTGTTGAGAGGTGCAGCCGTAGCAGTAGAGGCTATTACCACACACCGCAATCCTTCATCATAGTAGCAGAGGTGGTGTCCATGAATGAAGAAGAAACAGCCGTGCTAGTCCCTTATTACCTCCAATTTTTCTAAAATTGAGTCTGAGTCAAGAAGCGCGATGATTGTTGGAATACACCGTCTCTGCGATGCCACCGAAGCTGAACTACCAACATCCTGATATTATAACGATGTATAAATAACTACAAGTTACTTCCATTTTTTAATAAATTACCTATTTCTATTCATGCATTAAAAATCAAGTATACATAGATTTTGTACAATTCTTACGCGTGTGTGTCATGGAAAATGTTCTCAGAAATGTATCAATGATGATCCTTGCAAATAAAAAACAAGAGTTAAATGCATGAGTAGTCATAAACTCCATGAACTTAAAAAAAACATTTATGGACTTCTAAACTTGTTAAGTGATGCACTGCATGTCTATATTGCTTGGTGCAACACCCTGTGTTTTCATCATATTAAAATTCACTAAAAATTTGATCTTTTTAAATCTTACAAAAACTTAAAATTTGCTTTATTCATTTTCCACAAAACCTTTCTGAAAACGTTTTACAAACATTGCATTAAAATTCACCATCTGCATTTATTTAATGTTTGTGTGCCTTCCTGGAACAGGAGCTGGACGGGAAGGACTTCCTGCTTGACGCTTTTCATGCAGAGATGTTGGGCTGTCTTGCTGGTTTACAGGAAGCTGCGAAGCTGGGCATCCAACATATTGAACTAGAAGTTGATGCTGCACTGGTAAAAGAGGCGATGGAGACAGATATGTATAGATTAGCTCTTGTTGGAGGTGTGATCACGGAAATTAAGCAGCTCATGGCTGTCGAGTTCCCGTCCTGCAAGGTCTCTGTTTGCAAACATGAATGTAATAAAGTCACGCACACTCTCTTGCTACGTTTGGTTGTAATATCCCAAGTGGACACTATAACAATTGGGAGAGGGTTCCTTGTGAATTGATGATCAGCGATTTAGCTCGGTCAAAGTTTACGAAAGTTCAAAAAATAAAGAATTTAATTGTGGCACCAAGAATATTTTCCTTGCCTGCAAACCAAATCCCTCCTTTGAATTCAAATTAAATTTCATCTTATCCCTCTCCCTGATTTTCAGGGAAAAAGAAAAGATTTTCATTAATGGAAAATGTCCTTGGGCTCAATCTCCTTTCCCCTTTCCTTCTGGCCCACGAGCACAGCTACTCCCTCCTCCCGTCCTGTGCCAGCCCCAGGCCTTCGGCCCAACCAAGGCAAAGGCAGCGGCAGCCCGTCTCCCCTTCCCCGCTTCTCCCACTGACACCATGGCCCCCGGTCATCAGCCGACCTTCTCCCACCGACACGTGGGACCCAGCCGTCAGCTTGTGTTCCCCTGCAGTGTGACACCAATCCTGCGTCGTCAACAAACACTATTTCATCTCTAATGGTAACCTCGTATTATTACTAAATAAATATTTAAAAGCTAAAGATAATAGCACATGCTATGAAAATTTTGAGCTGCCATATGGTAAAGATAATAATGGTAGAGAAGGGCCGAGAGACGAGAGAATATGAACTGCCATACATATGGGAATGTTTAGATGAGGATAGGGATTGGGATATATCCCACCTTTTAAAGACTATGTTGAATCTTATTCATCCATTTCTCACACCTTATTTAATCATAACCATTCATCTATTTTCTTTTCTCCATCCCACCTCTCATATCCTAATATCCAAACAACTCTTATATTGTCCATGTTCCCAGGGACTGGGATGCATCGGGAATTCTAGTCACATTGAGCTACATATGGGAGGTGTTGGACCGTGGAGAGAAGGCGGCGGCATGGTCTTCAGAATTCAGATGTCTGCATCCTATGTGCACAGTACTCTGAAACTTTGGATCACCTCCTTCTCGGATGTGTGTACAGTAGAGAAATCTGGTCGACAGTGCTTAGGAAGCTAGCTACAACTGAAGCTGTGTAGGTTCGGGAAGAAAACATCTTCAGCTGATGGCTCCGGGAGAGGAAGGTATGGCAGTGGCAAGGCAGGGTTTCAACGCTCTGTTATTCCATTTTGGCTGGTCCATCTCAGCCTGACTCCATGGTCACGGCCTGACGGTCAATTAGTAACTACGAATGATTGAACGGCCAGTACTGTGCAGCAGCAACAAATTAATCTATGGTTGGACTATAGGTCGCGACTTTTTAGTTTTAGTGTGCGCTCAAATAAACTCTCTGATTCTAGATGGTGCAAAGGTCTCATGTATATAGAACTACTACTCTGTAGCTGGCTACAGAATTCGAGTGGCTCATAGCATCGAGCTTTTAGAACAACCTTAGCTGTGATTGTTTAAGATCGACTTTAAGTACATGCGTGCTAGCAAGTCTAGTTGGGGTCATCATGGTGGGTCATCGTTGTGGATCATCCTCCATAGGGAGTGGGATGCATTGGGAATTAGCCTCTGCAACTGACAAGCATGCATGCACTTACCAACTGCAGTTCAGCCTTGGACCCGAAATTCTACTGCATCTCACTCTTGAACCACTGAAGCCACTCAATGTTTTCTTGACCATCATCTTCTCTTACACGTAGGCATGCAGCTGTTGATGCAGCCACACAAGAGCTGTGTAAAGGTATGAGAATAGGATGCAGCCGCACAAGAGATGTGTATTGTCGATCAGTATCTCTCATCCCCTTTTTAGTTTTCCCCTTAAAATCTAAAAGCGAAAAGCCATCAGCTTACTTTAATAATCCTGTGTAAACTTGACAATCAATAAATATAAACATATAGCAACAAAGTGTATAAGAAAGGCAGACTCTTTTTTTAAGGATCTGGAGAGGCCTAATTAAACCCCTACAGTACTTTGTTAAGGAGTTAAATGCATCAGGGGTCCCTGAACTTGTAAGTCTGTGTCATATAGGCCTCTGAATTTTGAAAGTGTATTTCTAGACTTCTAAATTTGTTAAATGGTGCACCGTAGGCCTCTGAACTTTGAGAATACATTTCTAGCATCTAAATTTGTTTAAGTGGTGCACCACAGGCCTATAAACAGTGACTTTTGATATTTTTTAAAAACTTTTTTAGAAATCTAAATTAAAAAGCAAGAAAGAGGTACCTAAAGAGCTCTAAAAATCTTGATATTTTGTAGGTTAGTAGAGTGAATAACAAAGATGATAATGGCATAGAAACGTGCTAATTTTTTTAAGTAAAATTTGAATTATTGTAATTCAAAAATGGTCAAACATATATATTCTATGAATTTTTAGGGTATTCAAATGGCAATAAAAAATCTCAAAATATCAATAGAATATATACGTTTGAACATGCTAAAAGATATTGTGAATTGTTTTAGTTTTTTTAAAAAAATTCAATATAGAATACCTAAAAAATTCAAAATTTTATAATATTTTTTAGCATGTTTAAACTTATATATTCTATTGATAGTTTGAGATTTTTTATTGCCATTTGAATACCCTAAAAATTCATAGAATATATAAGTTTGACCATTTTTTAAAATAGTTTGACCATTTTTGAAATACAATAATTCAAATTTCACTTAAAAAAAAATTTAGCATGTTCTATGCCATTATTATCCTTTTATTCACTCTACCAACCTACAAAATATCAAGATTTTTAGAGCTTTTTAGGTACCTCTTTCTTGCTCCTGTGGTGCACCACCTAACAAGTTTAGGAGTTAGAAATGCATTTTCAAAATTTAGGGGTCTATAGTGTACCATTTAGGGGCCTAGAAATACACTTTTAAAGTTCAGAGGCCTATATGACATAGGCTTACAAGTTCAGGGGCCCCTGATGCATTTAATTCTTTATTAAACATTAAACAAAGATGCAGAGCAATACAAGGGCAGGAAAAACAAACAAAAAGCTTAAGAAACAAAAAAGATAAGCCTCGGACGACTAATTATTCCAGACTTTGTATCCATGATAATAACTGCTCTTCTTGCCTTGTCTTCACAAGGCGTCTTAGCTCTTTGAAGAAAACCCTTCGACAGTCCATCAGGTTCATTATGACTCCTTTAAAAATGAGATCATATTCCTTGCTGTCCAAATGGTCAAGAACAGGAGAATTATGGCTTCCATGAAAAACTGAGTGCTCAGTTGCATCTTAAGCAGCATGGTCAATTCTGGGAAACTGCAGTTCAAAGGGGGATTGTGTCCCAGCACATTCTTGCAACATGTGCCAGAGATACCATCTGTGAAAGTACAGACTACCTCTGTCGTCCTTATCCTGACGGCAACAAATGTGAAAGATCAGTCATATAAGGATAATGGCATCAAGCCTTTATTAGAGGACACTATAACACACCGCGTATGATATAAAGGGCTAGGCTCTTGGTGATGGGCTCCCAAGATGAGAATAGATCAAAGAAGAAATGGTTAGAAAATTTTTGAGTTACGTAGATGGATCACGTTCTTAGGAATGAGATGTAACAGGAATTCGGGTCGAAGTGGAAGGCAGTTGTGCTCTTACAGCCCTATGACTACACACGTTGCTTGCATTGAGAGCAGCACCAGAAATGAAGCTGTCCTTGTAGGCAACGACGGAGCTACCACTGGGGCGGGGTGGGGCGGCCGCCCCAGTTACCGGCGACGTAGCATCGGACCCCCGGAGTAAATCTTCAGGGCTTCAGCTCCTTCTCCATGTCCGGCGATCAGCAATCGGCGGCGAGCGAGCAGCGGCGACGTCGCGCGGCGCGTGAGACGTATATACGCGAGGAGCTTTCTGTTTCTGGCAACTGGCCTTGTTTCTCTCCTATTCAGTTTAGCCCACTAGGCCCAGCCCAGTTTCTATCCTATCCCAACCCCAATCCCTCACACAGGCCAGCAGCCAGGCATCGAGCGCCAGCGCCCAGCGCCGCCGCACGCACGCCCGTCCGCCGTCCGTGCCTCCGCGGTGCACGCACACCCGCGCTCGCCGCCCCTCCTCACGCCCGCGCTCGCCGCCTCTCCGCACGGACGCCGCGCCGCCCCACCGCACGCACGCCGCGCCGCCGCCGCAGGAGGGCCGACGCTTGTCGATGGAGATGGAGGGAGGAGGAGGGAGCAGCAGCAGGAGGAGCTGGCGCCTGGCAGTGGGGGTCTGGGGCAGGCCACGGTCGCGGACAGGGACAGGATAGCGGCAGCGCAGCTCCACCAACATCTGGATTCGGCCGAGGGCGAGGTTCAAGTTCAAGCCGCGGCTAAATTTGACAACTTCTTGGTTCATTTTCTTGTTCAATTTCGCCCCAGCTAAATTTTTTTTTTTCCTGGCTCCGTCATTGCTTGTAGGAACTTCAGGTACTACCAGTCAAGGAGGTATGACCACTGAGCAAGGTTAAGAATCACAACGACCATTACCTTGTCAGCCTAATGGCCCCTGTGATCCCTAAGGCCATTGCATACCTTCTGGCGAAGAGTCTATAAGCCTAATTCCATCAGCATGCATAGCCACATTGACATCATCCTTGGCACAGAACATCCATTTGCAGGCTGAGCCGAGTTCAATCTACAATGAAAAAGAAGAAACCAAATCGTGTAATTCGATGCTAAAACAAGAAAGCAGTGCTAGTAGTTGGGAAAAAGCTATACTAATTCCACCTGCTACTGAAAGGAGAAAACAGTACTAGCATAGCATTTCAATCGAATAAGGCTGTGTTTCAATGAAAAGTATTTTTGGAGTTTTAGAAAAATATCATGGTTTTGAAAAATGTTTTTGTTTTTGGAGCGACATGATGTTTATGGATAAAAGAAACTTTAATTTATAGTCTTATAAATACTATAGAGCTCCCATGTCACACGTCGAATGAAGACGGTGACAATTGGCGAGATTTCTAAGCCAAAAAGAGGGGTCCGGGGACACCGCCAAGGAAAGGTGGGCCCCACAGCTCGCCCTAGAGGGGGCGGGCGTGGGTCATGAGGAAGGGACGGTGGCCACCCCGGCTGCCGCCACCCCCCTGGGCAAGGTGGGCCCCGCCGCCGCAATCCCGCGTCAAGTTATCTTTTATTAATTAGGCAATTCATACTATGTAAATTGGAAAGCCCGTATTGATAAGGACTTTCCCGTTAGAGTCCAATCGGGACTATAAATAATAGGGGATAGTAATCAGTTGAAACTAGGAAAATAATTAGGAAATTCTCATTATTCCAACTCTCCCGCGCCCGTGCTTCCTCCTCCCTTCCTCTCCCCTGCGCCGCCCCTGCCCTAGCCGCCGCCTTGCCGCCCGGCCGGCCCGCCCCCTTAGGGCGCCACCCCCTCCCGTCCTCCTCCAATCCACCAGCCCCCCAAGTCCACCCTCCCATTGCGTGTGTTACATCCCCCACTCTAGAGTTTTTTTTACCTAACCATGGTTTAAAATGCATATGGGTGCTCCTAAAACTATAGTTTCTTATGCTACGGGTTCTTAATTATATTAATAATAATGTAGAATCCAAACAGGACCATATTATACGGTGACATTGTCCTCGTAGGGCGTGTGATTGCTTCTTGTTTGCCTGCAACGAGCAAACAACACTTTTTTTTTGTGTTTTCATCCCAGTTTGACCAAAGTGTAGGAGACATTCAGATTCAAAACCAACTACACACTGGCACTGGTTGATTGCGATTAATGCCAGCAAGAAACCACACACCACCCACCTTTTGTTTTTCATTATCCTTGCATGTCAGTTGGTTGCTGAATGCCTACTTTTATGAGAAGCTAGCGCAAGCTGAATTATTTATTCTTCCTATATGCTACTTGCAACCTACCTATCGGTCTCGCCAAGTTAACCTTAGTATCAAATCGAGAGCACATCATTTTAGTGGCAACTTATACACCTATTACAATCACTGCTACAAATAAATTCTTTAGAGACGGACAAAGAGGCCCTGTACAGACGGTTTCTTCAGCCGCCTGTATTTACTCGTCTCTAGAAATCCTGTCTTTTACAGGGGGCATCCAACTGCCCTTAAATTGTTAAAAGATAATTTCACTTTTTGATCCTGAACTTACTTATTAAAAGCAGACGAGAAGGATGGTATACACGACATGACCATTGATTGCATTCTTCCTACAAATAGCTAGCGCCCTCTCGCACTGTGCTGTCACCACCAACAGGTAAATTGGAAGACAAGAGAATGAGAGACCGAGGTGGAGGCAGGCAGAGGCGGCATGAAAAATGCGTCGATCGGTGGATCATCTTGTTACTAATTTGGAGTAGGATGCAACAGGAATTAGGGTCCAAAGAGGTTTGAATGGACTCGTGCTCGTCGGATAGCTCCAGCATTATTGGGTGGTTCAGCACGTTGGTTCTGTCTCTTGTAATTGTAGCTGAGCGTTGTGGAATGAGCTCCGCGAAGTGGCTCAAAACCCCCGGATCCTGGCGATTATTGCCCATTTCGCTCCACATTGTCAATGGCGGGCTGAGCCGTAAATGGCTCACAACAGACCTGTCTGTAACTTGGTAGGTAAGCTAGCGAGCGGAGTTTCAATCTTTAACAGATCGAATCGAGTAGTTTCATGTGTATGTTAATAGCTAAAAATAAGGAATTAATAACAGTGCTAAGGTATATGATACAAATTACATCATCTTCTCCTATGTACTAATAAAAGAAAGAAAACAATTGTTGGCAAAGAAAATAATGCTTTCATGCACTGTCAATTGAGTACAAGTCTGCATGCTAAATAAATGAAGCCAACACGTTCCCCTGCAAGCTCTCTCTGTATGTATAACTCTCAAGGCAGTCCAAATCCGAACAGCGCGCAGCTTATTAGCATATTATTCAACTTCAATGGAAGTATATTCAAATTGAACAAAAGGTTTGTATTGAACACAGTTACAACAAAATCATGCAAACTTGCAGAACAAATGTTTATACCCTATATATGGCATACTACATGGTTGACATAAATAAAATATTTTGACAAAGATAAAAGTTTTTTAAATAGAGACAATCTAACTACGAAAATAAAAGGTTTAATTGCACACATGGAACAAATCATGCAAATTTTTAGTGGAGATCTTGTGTACGAACACTTTACAACAAAAGTTTGACTCGTTCGGAGGTCATCATATAGTTTAGTCTCTTTTCATTTAACTTGTGGACGGGGACTAGTAGGTACTTAAAAACAGAGAGGACGACAGTACACGACGGTACCATGCGATATATTGCATTCTTCCTTCCTTCCTATAGATAGCTAGCCTCACACTGTGCCGTGACCACTTAAAACTGCAAAAGTCGTTTTGCGTGGGTCCATCTCTGTGCATGCATGCCATTCGGTTGCCAAGAAAAGAATGCATGAGAGATCAAAGTCGATGCAGGAAGGAAAATAAACTACGCCTACTATTGGTGTGGGTCATATTAATTTGGAGTAGGATGCAACAGGAATTTAGGTCGAAGGTGGTAGAAAGGAGTTGTGATCATATTGCTCCACTTGGTGAAAATAAGCACGCATGGCTGTGCTGAAAAAAGGCTGCTTAGCTCTATCAGTACCTCCTTGTGTTGACCACCACGTTGATTTTGCTTCTTGTAGCTGAGCGTCATGCACAAGGCACGAACTCCATCAGTGCGCCATGAACTAGCGGAGCCCATTGATGATCCCCATTTCGCTCCGTGTCAATGAAAGGCGTGCTGAGCCCTAGATATCTCAATAGTTGCTGGCATTTCTGTGGCTGGGTAAGCGAGTTGAGGGTTAAGCATTGAAAAATGTAAAATGTTTGTTTGTATGTCAGGGTCTAAATCACGAGGAGTTTTAAGCAATGAAAGATGCAAAATGGCTCGCTGATGATCTACCTCATTCATTCTTCTTTATAAACCATCCATACTATTTTTAGACTAATAATAGCATATATTGGTTTCATAAGTGGGTTTTAATTTCAGACATTTGGTTTATGAGCCATGAGAAATTTTACAATGGCTAAAAAATTATGGAATATTCATTGTAAGAAAACAAACAGTAGTATAAATAGGAGGTATACCAATGTAAGAGTACTAATTAAGAAGTACTAAAAATATGAGAATGGTACCAAAATTGATGGGGCAGTATCAAAATAGTTAAGACCATATCAGGATTTTTATTATTTAATTAATTATATTTGCATAAGGGTACAATATAATAGTAATTTATTATCTTCAATAAATCAATAAAAAGTAAAACAAGAATTCCCATTCCATTCGTCGTCTCACCCGTTCCTCATCACTGGCAAGGAGCACGACGATGAAGACTCGCTGGAAGTGCTATGCTACTGTGAGTCAGTCCATTCGTCATCTCACCGTTCGCTTACTTGATGTATTGTTTTTTACATTTCAAACCCAAATAACAATATCTGAACTAAGGGGAACCATATGCTCGGTAATCACCGGTACGTATATGGGGATCCATATACGTACCGGTGATTATCAATAACCTTGACAAAATAAACATGGCGATTATCCAGCTGCTTCTTGGAGATAATTAGAGTGAAGGTCAAGGTATTTGGCGGCTGGCGCCAGCATGTCTAAACTCTAAAGACTCTTTGCCATCTACCTGCTGTTGGCCCTGCTTATCTAAGCTCAGTGCATTGCATGGTGGTGCTCATTGGGGTGGGAGGGGGGAAGAACATAGAGCACATATGGTTCCATCAGCTGATTTTTTCTTGTCTTGCTCATGCAAGCAAGCATTGTTGCCTAGCTAGTCGAGATGAGTCAGTAGAGCCACTCTAGACTAGACACAATAATGTATCCTGTGCAGAAAATTAATACATCCATGCCACACTGTGTCGATGTTGTATATGACAGAGAGCACACAGAGCATTGATGCCAATTCCACATAGATGCTTGTTCATCGATATCGGTTCCTTCTTCTACATGGGGAGACTTTGTGCTAGAAGAACAAAAAATTATTCACTAAGCATTGAGGCATGCAATGTACATATATATGATCTGCAGGACTTACTTTTGATTTCAGCACCGGCACCTGCAATGGCTTGCATCGATCTCTCTCCTGATTTGAGCACTGGTCGCATGCTACACTATGGGTATGGGTACCCACCCGAAGCAAGCTCGCTGCTCGTCAATCAAACATGTGTTCCCACGGTTTCCGATCGCACAGTTTGACTAGATAAGCTCTCACCTGAAGCAAGCACAACAAAGGTTCCCATTGCATCCCACTCCTAGCATAGGATTGGTCATGCCGACATACCGTTGATATTTTTCTTGTGGCTTTCCTCTTCTCTCGACCGACTCTCAATTAATTATTCACTATACGCAATAGCATGAGAAGTTATTTATAAGAAAAGATGTACACGTGGTGGTTACATTGCTTGGGTGGTGACTTTCATTTCTTCACCTACCAATACAAATGACACCAACAGTTGATCATAAGTGACTACAGAGTAAACCTTGCCTATAAATATCTAGCTAGGTAAGGTTATCTCCACGCCATGCTCAATGGTTAAAATTTCAGCTGCCATGACGAGAACGAGAGATTGAAGCGGAGCCAGCCAAGAACATGTGTTGTGTGGACTCTATATATGATTTTGTTTATTGGAGTGAGACGCGACAGGAACTCGGTTCAAAGAGAGTGCTGCTCGCATAGCTCCACTTGGTGAATTGAAGCATGCATTAAGCTACAAAATCGTACACATTAGGTTCTCACAACTCAAAGGACATGGCACTCTAGCTCTGTTGCTGTGGGCCGGAAGCTCATCAAGTTAGGCTGAAGCAATAATGGTCTCCGATCCGCAGTGTAGCGAGGCACTACTCAGAAGCATTGTGATCACTGCTCACTCATCCTGACGCTGGTTTTGCACATGTCAGTATGAAAGTATCATGAGTGAAAAATCGAGTTAGAGGAAGAAACAAAATCATTCCTCAAAAAGAAAAGAAACAAAAATCAAGCGTTTTGACTGCTAAAAGAAGGAAACAGTACTTTCAGGTGCAAGTGCATAGCACGGTGTGGTTTCAATTCATAGTGTGGTACGGTGCCTCACACATAGTGTGGTACGGTGCCTCACACGTCGAAGACGATGCCGAATTAGAGAAGCAGCAACCGGCCGGCCGGACTGTGACCATGGATCGCATGCTGCACCTTACGTAACGTCGTCCATGTTTTTGTTTTCTTTTTTTTGACCGACTCATGTTTTTGTTTTCTAGCTGGCACATATCAAAACTGATGACACATTATCCTAAAAAATAATTCAAAACTGATGACACACATGTCGAATTATCACTGAGTTGCAGGTAGATATCCATCGAGCATGTATATGGATTCCCCACATATAGGTGATTATCACTAAGCAGATTAATTAAACAAAACATACTAAACCTAGCTAGCAATTAAATTATTACAACTGACCCCAATGATGTCATCCAATTCCTGACTACATTCATTTGTCTGACTAGCTCACGTCTGTTGCATGTTGCCCCGCTGCTTGGAGATCATTGGAGTGGAGGTTCGCTGTCTGGCACCGTCACGAATTAAGACTCTAACATCTAACTCCATGCGGTGGTCACACGTACGGCCCTGCTCAGCTAAGCGCATTTATGCTCGTTTTTTATAACAGGGTTTCATTAACTTAACAACAGCGTATAGTGAGGAGCTTGAAATGCTCCAGGTTTACATTCTGCAATGGCAGGAATTAATCATAAGAAAAATGATCAGGAGCCGTACAAGAGTATACAGATGAGTGGCTCCGTGGTCTAAATTGCCTGATGTGCTTGTGAGTTTGCTGTTGTATTTGAGTTTCGTCTTGGAATCTTGTGGACCTTGAACTCGTTTGTTTGTAGTGTTTCCAGGAAGGTAGCTGTGTAGTTCTTGATATTCCAGTGGGATGGGTTTGCAATATCTCTTAAATTATAGAAGTTGGCCATCACCTGGCTATCAGTGACGAATTTCACTGAATTGATGTTCAGATGTTTTGGTGATGTTGGTCGCAAGGGTGTCAGCTGCAGCTTCGTCCACGACTACACCGAAGGAACCTGTGCCTAGATGTAGAGCATGGTGGTGAGATTCTGGCTCAGGATGAACAGGAACATGCCAAGCCCTCATTTGGCTCCTGGGCTGATTTTGCCTCGTCTTGCTAGTGCAAGCTGCAAGCATGGTTGCCTTTCTGACCCAGAGGAGTCGAGTCAGAATCCCTCTACTAAAGAACCAAGGCCACTAACCGAATCTCTTTGGTAGTCCAGAAGGTGATCAAACCTTCGCAGTCGGCTTTTATGAAAGGCAGGAATATCTTGGATGGGGTAATTGTGCTACATGAGGCAATTCATGAGCTGCATAGGAAGAAGGAGGCAGGAGTGATCTTGAAACTAGATTTCGAGAAGGCTTATGATAAAGTTAAATGGCCCTTTCTGCAGCACACACTGAGGATGAAAGGTTTTTCTCCTGTCTAGTGTCGGTGGATTGAGAAAGTAACGGTCGGAGGCAGTGTTAACATTAAAGTTAACGATGACGTTGGTCATTATTTCCAAACCAAGAAAGGGGTACGGCAGGGGGATCCTTTATCTCCCATACTCTTTAATTTGGTTGTGGATATGCTTGCCACCCTAATTTCAAGAGCTAAGGCTTCGGGAAATATTAAAGGGGTGGTACCTCATTTGGTGGATGACGGCCTCTCTATTTTACAGTATGCTGATGATACGATCCTATTTTTAGATCATGACTTAGCTCAAGCAGCTGAATTGAAGCTGATTCTTTCTGCCTTTGAGTAGTTATCTGGCTTAAAAATTAACTTCCATAAGAGTGAGCTTTTCTGTTATGGCGAAGCCAAGTCATGTCAATCAGAGTACGCTAATTTATTTGGTTGTCGATTAGGGGATCTTCCCTTTAGATATCTAGGTATTCCTATGAATCATACTCAACTATATAATAAAGACTGGGCTGCTGTCGAAGAGAGATTTCAAAAGAAATTGGCTAGTTGGAAAGGTAAACTTTTGTCTATGGGCGGGCGATTAGTATTGATTAATTCGGTACTGTCCAGCCTTCCCATGTTCATGATTTCGTTTTTTGAACTCCTAAAAGGTGTGCTCCAGAAGCTTGATTATTATCGATCTTGATTCTTCTGGCAATGTGATGAACATAAACGAAAATATCGCCTTACTAAGTGGAGTATTCTTTGTACCCCTAAAGATTTTGGTGGGCTAGGAATACTTAACTTAGAGCTACAGAATAAATGTTTGTTGAGTAAATGGCTGTTTAGATTACTCAACGAGGATGGGGTGTGGCAAACCCTTCTACGAAGGAAGTATTTGGCCAATAAATGCCTATCCCAAGTCCAACATAAACCTGGCGACTCTCATTTTTGGAGTGGTCTTATGAAGGTAAAATCAGATTTTTTAACAAGCGGTGTTTTCAAGGTGGGCAATGGACGACAAGTTAGGTTCTGGAAGGACACATAGCTGGGTGATAGACCACTAAGCCAACTCTACCCGAACTTATACAGAATTACAAGACGTAAGAGTGACACGGTTGCTGATGTCCTGTCCACATCACCTTTAAATGTCTCATTCAGAGGGGGTTTGGTAAATGACAATCTAAGGGCCTGGTTAGACCTGGTTTCCAAGTTGGTTCATGTCCAATTATCAAATCACAATGATATTTTCTTATGGAGATATTCTAAAAAAGGTGTTTTTACTGTTCAGTCCATGTATAGTGCCTTAAGCAATCAGGGCCTTCTCCCTCGGAAATCAATCTTTTGGAACCTCAAAGTTCCCTTAAAGATAAAGATTTTCCTTTGGTACTTAAATAGGGGGGTCACGGTCACAAAGGATAATCTTGCTAAACGGAATTAGGACGGGGACACTAATTGTTGCCTCCGTAGTTCGTTGAAAACCATTCAACACCTATTTTTTAATTGTAGATTTTCAAGCTTTATTTGAAAAATAGTACAATTCATTTTTGGAATTCAACCTCCTACTAGTTTTTCACATTTATTTGGGCCTTGGCTGAGCGGGTTGCGTTCTAAGCTTCGGAATCAAATACTAGTTGGGGCGGCTGCACTATGTTGGGCCATTTGGTTGAATAGAAATGATATGGTGTTTAAAAAAATTTATTCTAATTCCTTTGTGCAGGTAATTTTCAGGACGACATACTGGATCAGACAGTGGTCCATGCTACATAAGGAGGAGGACCGGCAACCCTTTCTAGATGGCTGTCGACGCTGGGAGGACTTAATGATGGCAATTTTCAACAAGTTTGGATGGAGATCTCGAGTCGATTACCTACTTAGTTGTTTTAAGCCTTGCCATGGAGTCTGTTCTCTAGTGTTCTTGGGTACTTTTTTTCTCGCTTGGTGTTTTTTCTGGTATGTGAGTTTGTATGAGGTTGATCACTAGTTGATCTTCTTCTTTCTCGAACAATGTCCGTCTTGTAACAGTGTGTACCATCCGTGATGGTAGAGGCTGGAACCTTGCTTCCCTTATTAAAAAAAAAGAACCAAGGCCAATGGTCGTTTGATACCGCTTCAGAGCAACCTCACCCATCAAGATGGCAACGGGTATTTACCCGACGGGTAATAGGAACCCACACCCGCACCCGCCCGAGAAAATTTTACCCGTCGGGTTACCCATGAATGCGCACGGGTAGGAAAATGATTCCATACCCAAGCACCCGGGCGGGTAAATTTTACCCGACGGGTATTCCGCACCAGCGAATACATCCGAAAATTACATAGAAATATTATTTTTTTTAATAAATAATATATGAAAAATTTAGGAATTTTCACATCACCAAATACAACTTCATCCAATATGTATATACTAAGTAGTGTTCACATAGACTTGGGATAAATAATTAGGTTATGTGGGCTAAATTGATTATGATAGTTAGTTATTGTTGCGGTATTTTTTTTTACCGCGGGCACGCTGGGTATGGGTAGTATACATCCGTACCGCATACCCGCGTACCCGATGGGTAGAGTATTTCTTCCAAAGAACACACCCGCGGGTAGAAAAATTCACCCATACCCGCGTCTTAATCGGGTAAAACCCGTCGGGTGCTCGGGTTTCGGATACCCATTGCCATCTTGACTCACCCATCAATCAAACACTGGTTCCCTTTGGTTGCGTCGCCCAGTAATTAAGGTGAGGCGAGCTCCAGTGCAGGAATCCAATATGACCAAAAATTCCCACTGCATCCCACTCCTATGATTTGACATGCTGATCCATCCATATGGAATTCTTGTGCCTCTCATTTTCTCCTGATTCACTCTCTTTGGTCCCTGCAATGTGGGAAGAAGTTGTTGATATTTATAGATAATGAAGTAAAGATAATTTACATGTAGCTGCATGCTAGGGTTCACCTACCAATTGCAACGACACCCATAATTGATCTCACTGACAGCAGCTAGAGCAGGACTGTACCTTGTGAGTGCATCCTATCTATAAATTGCTAGTAAGTTCTCCCGGTGATATGAACAACACATGGAAAGTACAAATATCTGCACATCATTTGTCTAGTAAGAAGAATGCGAGAACGAAGCAAAGACAACCAAGAAAATAGAAAATAGAACAGTGTCTAGATGTGGCATGTTCCTAGCTAGAAGTGAGATGCAATAAAAATTCACAGGCTGAAGTCAGTTATTCTTCTATGGCTCACCTTGATGAAAGTAAGAATGGAGCAACTCGGGAAATTGTTGTATAGATCACCATAATGATCACACTAGGTCATCGCATCGGTCGTGAGCACTGATAAGCAATGAAAGATGTAAAATATTTTCTTATGTCAGCGTCTGAACCATGAGGAGCGCTAAGCAATGTAAGATGCAAAATGGCTAGCTAGCTGATTCACCTCCTTCATTCTTATTCAAAACGGATCATGAAACCAAACAAAGAACTGGACATTCAAAACGGATCATGAAACCAAACAAAGAACTGGACTGGATATTATGGCACAGGTTCGGGGCCGGGTTCGTTTGGACATGGATCAATGGGTGAGGCCTGGCCGAAATAAAACCCAGAACAAAAAAAAATATTATCTGGTTGCTTTAGGATTCGTGCAGGTTTCTAGAAAAGGTCAACCGGCGCAGAACTCCAAATAATCTCTTTCAATTTTTCACTTCTGAACTAAAACTATATATTTACTTTATAAAAAGAACAGACGAAGACAATATGAAACACGACCGTACCATGCCATTGCATCCTTCCTTCCTATAAATAGCTAGTGTCTCACATTGTGCCCGTCACCACCAACAGCTAAAACTGCAAAGGTTTTACTTGCCTACAAGAATGAGAGAACTAATAAGTGGAGGCAGGCAGGAAAGCATGTTGTTGGGTCATATTCTTTGGAGTAGGATGCAACAGGATTTTAGGTCGAAGGGAATCATGCTCATATAGCTCAGCTTGGTCAAAGCAAGCGAGCATGGCGCTACTATATGCTGCAACAGAGTAGTGTATGAGGGTGGTGATCCCATGCGGCGCTCTTGCAGTCACCGTGGTTGTGACCTTTGTACCTGAGCGTTGTGCGATGAGCTCCTCCACAATTGCTTCCAACCTCGAGCGACGAGGGCTTGACGACTATTTCGCATCGACAGCAGTCTGAGGCTCTGAGCCAGGTAGATGTCTCGGGTGTGGATGGCTGAGCTAGCCGAGAGTTAAAATTGTAACTAAAAAGTAAGGAAATATTGCTAGTATGTGAGCAAAACACATCACCAGTTTTACGTCCACTACTAATAACAAAATATTCAAATAACAAAAAGAGAAAAGAATTATTCGTGAAGAAAATAATACTGTACTACACATGTGCAGCGTTTGAACAATGTCCACGAACCGACTCTGATCCACACCATTAAAGGACACAACACCCACACCGCACATCCACTCACATACTTTAGTTTCTCATCATTCTTATAGGGAAAATGGAGTTTAGGCGGTGATTGATGACGGCAAGAGATCATCAAAGAACCAAACAAGCTCAAACATTCCCGTTGCATCCTACTCCCAGTATACGATTGGACATGCCGACCCACCATTGATATTTTCCTGTGGCTCTCCTCTTCTTCCGACCCACAATAATGTCACTACACACAATAGCATGAGAAGTTATAGTTATTTATAAGAAAAAATGTACACGCGGTTGGTTACATGCTTGGTTGTGGTGACTTCAGTTCTTCACCTACCAATCCAAATGACACCAATTGTGTTGATCTTAAGTGACGGCAGAGTAAACCTTGCCTATAAATTAAATAGCTTGGTAAGGTTATCGCAATGCCATGACCAATGGCTACAATTGCAGCTGCCAAGACGAGAAAGAGAGATATGAAGGGGAGATGCACAACACCATGTATGTTGTGGCGTCTATATATGGTCTTGTTTCTTGGAGTGAGAGGTAACAGGGACTGGGTTCAAAGAGAGTGCTGCTCGCATACCTCAAGTTTCAGAAATGCTACATGGATTACACAACAAAACTGTACACATTAGGTGCTCGCAGCGCAGAGGACGCAGTACTCGCTCTGTTACTGTTGGAGCTTGTCAAGTCGGAATAGAGCACAAAGCAGTCGTTGCTGAAGGAACAGCGAAGCACTACTCAGAAGCACCGCGATAACCACTGTGCAATCATCCTAAATGCTACTAAGCAGCTTAAACAAAACATACTACTAAGCCTAGCAATTAAATTATTACAACTGACCCCAACGATGTCATCCAATTCCTGACTACATTCACTCGTCTGACTAGCCTACGTCTGTTGCACGTTGCCCCGCTCTGCTTGGAGATCACTTGGAGTGGAGGTTAGCTGTCTGGCACCGGCACGAATTGAGACTCCCGTGCTCAGCTAAGCGCATTTATGCTCGTTTTTTTATAACAGGCTTCATTAACTTAACAACAGCGTATAGTGAGGAGCTTGAAAGGCTCCAGGTTTACATTCTGCAATGCCAATGCAGCAAGGCAGGATTCATAAGAAATATGATCAGGAGCCGTACAAGAGTATACAGATGAGCGGCTCCATGATCTAAATGCCTGATGTGCTAGTGAGTTTTCTGTTGTATTTGAGTTTCTTGGAATCTTGTGGACCTTGAACTCACTTGTTTGTAGTGTTTGCAGGAAGTTAGCTGTGTACCTCTTGATATTCCAGTGGGGAGGGTTTGCAATATCTCTTGAATTGCAGAATTTGGCCATCACCTGACTGTCAGTGAAGAGGTTCACTGAATTGATGTTCGTTGCAAGGGTGTCAACTGCAGCTTCGGCCATGAGGACTGACTACACCGAAGGAACCTGTGCCTAGATGTAGAGCATGGTGGCCGGTGAGATTCTGGCTCAGGATGAACAGGAATAGATGTAGAGCATGGTGGTGAGATTCTGGCTCAGGATGAACAGGAACATGCCAAGCCTTCGTTTGGCACCTGGGCTGATTTTGCCTCGTCTTGCTAGTGCAAGCAAGCATATTGCCTTCCTGGCCAAGAAGAGTCAAGTC
Source organism: Chrysopogon serrulatus (assembly GCA_015844335.1). Lineage (NCBI taxonomy): Eukaryota > Viridiplantae > Streptophyta > Magnoliopsida > Poales > Poaceae > Chrysopogon > Chrysopogon serrulatus. The sequence goes on along the minus strand of JADLZL010007789.1, from coordinate 32,277 downwards.
AGAATCGCTCTACTAAAGAACCAAGGCAAAAGGTTGTTTGATAAAGCTCCCGAGCAACCTCGCCCATCAATCAAACACTGGTTCCCTTTGGTTGCATCGCTAAGTAAGGTGAGGCGAGCTCCAGTGCAGGAACCCAACATGGCCAAAAATTCCCACTGCATCCCACTCCTATGATTTGACATGCTGATCCATCCATGGCATTCTTGTGCTTCTCATTTCTCCTGATTCGCTCTCGTTGGTCACTGCACGCAATTGGGGAAGAGGTTGTTGATATTTATAGATAAAAAAACTAAAGATAATTTACATTTAACTGCATGCCAGGGTGGATTTTAGTTCTTCACCTACCAGTTGCAAAGACACCCATAATTGATCTCATTGACAGCAGCTATAGAGCAGTACTGTACCTTGCGAGTGCATCCTACCTATAAATTGCTAGTAAGTTCTCCCTGTGACATGAACAGCACATGGAAAGCACAAATATGTGCATATCATTTGTATAGTAAGAAGAATGTGAGAACGAAGCAAAGACAACCAAGAAAATAGAACGGTGTCTAGATGTGGCATGTTCCTAGCTAGGAGTGAGGTGCAATAGAAAACGGATCATGAAGCCAAACAAAGAACTGGACTGGATACGGGTCGGGGCCGAGTTCAGTTTGGACATGGGTGAGGCCTGGTTGAAATAAAACCCATAACAAAAAATAATAAATATAATCTGGATGCTTTAGGATTCATGCAGATTTCTAGAAAAGGTCAACCGGCGATCCACTCATTCCCTCAGTTTTGCGCCTTCCTGATTCCCACTATGATTGGGACATGCCGATCCACCCATGGCATTCTTGTGCCTCTTCTTTTCATTCTCCTGATTCACTCTCGTTGGTCACTGCACGCGCAATAGTGTAAGAAGTTGTTAAATATAATGTGGCTGACTTTTAGTTCTTCACCTACCGATCCGGGTGATATCAGTAATTAATCTCAATGACAAGAGTGCGCTATTGTACCATGTGACTGCGTCCTATCTACAAATGGGCTGGGTTCTTCTTATGACATGAGCAACTTCTGAAGATTGCAAAACTTATATGTGTATCATATGTTCGTCTAATAAGATAGAAATGTGAGGGTGGCGTCCATTGATGAGTCATGTTCCTAGCTAGGAGTGAGATGCAATAGGAATCCGAGTCGAAGACATTCCATGTGGCCTAGCTCCCCTTGTTAAAAGTGAACAAGTAAGCATGCACCAAGCTTGGAAATTGTTGTATAGATCAGCTGCTGTGATCAGTTCAATTGCTCGCACTGCAAGCATTGGAAGCGCTGGTGCAGTCACGGCTAGAGGTCAACAAGGAGCACAGACCATTTGGACGGCCAGAAAACGACCTCATTTTCAGAGGTGTCGCACTAAATCTGATGAATGCAGAAGAGCTTTCTTCAAAGAGTTAAGGCTCCTTCACTTGAGAGTGAAAATAAGACAAGAAGAACAGTTTACCTCATGGATACAAAGTTAGGAATAATTAGTTGTCTTTTCCTTATCTTTTTTGTTTCCTTTTTTGCCTCTTAATTCTCCTCTTCTCTCTCTTCTTCCCTCGTTCTTTCTACCTTGTAATTTTCGGATGGTATGCTTGGCTTAATAAATTAATGTAGGGGCCTCAGACCCTCCAGATTCCTAGAAAAAAACAAGGAGCACAGTGTTAAGCACTGAAAGCCTTAAGCAATGAAAGAGCAAAATGGTTCTTTTATGTTTTTATGTGGGTCAGCGTCAGAATCAGAGGAGCGCAGGAGGCCGACGACTAATGCTCGGCACCACCATCCACCTCCTCCGTTCTTTTCTATAAACAAATATAGCTTCACCATTTTCAGACTAATACTAATAACATATACTGTTTCAGTGGTTTTAATCCGGACAATTAGTTTGTTGGACTTTTTTTTTATATCTTTCCTGGTTTGAGCATTGGTTGCGTGCAACACACTATGGATAGTCTAAGAAAGCATGCCAAGCGATCGTCAAGAACCAAACAAGCTCAAAGATTCATGTTGCATCCTACTCCCTGTATATGGTTGGACGTGCCGACCCACCATCGATATTTTCTTGTGGCTCTCCTCTTCTTCCGACCCACACGCACTCTCGTTGATTTGTTACTACACACAACAGCATGAGAAGTTATAGTTATTTATAAGAAAAAATGTACACGTGGTTACATGCTTGGTTGTGGTGACTTCAGTTCTTCGCCTAAAATTCCAAACGACACCAATAGTTGATCTTAAGTGACGGCAGAGTAAACCTTGCCTATAAATACCTTAGTAAGCTTATCGCTATGCCATGACCAATGGCTAAAATTGCAGCTGCCAAGATGAGAACGAGAGATTGAAGGGGAGATGTACAACTACATATGTTGTGGCGTCTATATATATTCTTGGAGTGAGAGGCAACAGGAATTCGGTTCAAAGAGAGTGCTGCTCGCATACCTCCGCTTCCTGAAATGCTACATGCACTAAGCTAGAAAATTGTACACATTAGGTGCTCGCAGCGCAAAGGATGCAGCGCTCGCTCTGTTGCTGTGGGAGCTCGTCAAGTCGGAACAGAGCACTAAGCAGGCGCGGTGGAAGGGATAGCAAAGCACCACTCAGAAGCACCGCGACATATAACCACAGTTCAGTCATCCTAAAAGGCTGTTCTTGCATGTCAGTCAAGAGGAGCACGAAGAGCCTTAAGGTTACTGCTAGGTCATGACCAATGGCTAAAATTTCAGCTGCCAATTGGCCGGAGCAACTTCATCGACTAGTAGGAGGCATGGACCTCAAGATGGCACGGACACAAGAGAAAGGGGGCAGACACGTTGTTCGCCCTAGTCGCCCGGGAGTTATGGAAAGAACGAAACGCACGCCTTTTCCGGGACACAGCTTCGCCGGTCTCGCAGGTGCTATCCGTAGTCAAGCTTACCGCCGACCTTTGGATCGAGACCGGGGCGACTGATCTAGGTTGTCTCATTCGCGAGTAGTCCGCTATGTATGTTTTTGGCTGGGGCAGTGCGTCAATTATCTTGTAAACACCCCCCCCCCCCCCGGGGCAACTCGGATGCCATCGAACGTCATGTAAAAACCTTCTTCCTTAAAAACAAAGATACACAAGCCTTTTGCGTATTCGAGAAAAAAAATTCAGCTGCCAATAAGAAAAACCCTCTTGGAGTGAGATGCCACAGGAACTCGGTTCAAATATGACGTGGCATGTATTGCTCCACTGAGTGAAATTAAACATGCATCAAAGGTACAATTCATACACATTAGGTGCTAGCAACACAAAGGAGTTGGCAGTCGTTCTATTGCTGACCAAGTCAAAGCAGAGTGGTAAGTAGTTGTCTCAGCGTGTCCACCGATTAGCAGCTAAACTTAGAATATTTTTTTTGACAAGTCAACGGGAGGGGAGAGCCATATATAGTCGCTCGGCAAGACCAGGAATGGAAGGTTATAATAAAAATAATAAATAAAATACTGGATCTAAACTAATAGTCGATCGAGATTGATGCTGCTATACTTTTACGGTGCAAATTAAAGCGTGGTGTCATAGACGTACGTATGTGGTGCCCTGCCTGCCTCAGACGACGGCGACGTTGACTCAGGATTAGACGCAGAACCGGCGGGACAGTGACCATGCGGGTCGGATGCTGTACCGTACCGTGTCCATGGCCAAACCAAAGACCAGATCCGCATGTTTTTGTTTTCCGGCCGGCTCGTATCAAAACTGCACATTATCTAAATTAATTCAAAACTGATGACAGTGTTAAGTTATCACTAAGTTGCAGGTACGATATATATCAATCGACCATATGCATGCATGCAGGATATCAATCCCCACGTACGTACCCTCGATCATCGCCATGCTTAACAAAACATGCTCATCACACTAAAGCCTAAACCATTTAATTTAATATAGAACTCAGCACGATGATGCCACTGAATTCTTCACTACATACTATACACTTGTGTGACTTACGCGGTTACGCCTGCTGCGTGCTGTCGTGCTACCTGGAGATCACTACACCGGCGCAGCTTAAGAATCTGACATCTACCTCCTTGTGGACATGTGGTGGTCATGGTCCATGCTCAGCTAAAGCACATGCCGCATGCATGTTCGTTAGGAGGATGAAGATGAAGAACAATTGCAAGTTTGGTTCCACAACGGATTTGGCCTTGTCTTTGCTAGTGGAAGCAAGCATTGCCTTGCTGAGCAAGACGACCTAGAATCACTCTCGCGAAAAACCAAGCCAAAAGGTCGTCTGATCATGCCCTAAAGCAACCTCACTCATCATTCAAGCATGTGTTCCCATTGGTTTCGTCGCTCAGCAAGGCGAGGTGAGCTCCGGCGCAAGAACCAAACGCGCCCAAAGATTCCCACTGCATCCCACTCCTAAGAATTTATTGGACATATGCCGATCCGCCCATGGCATTCCTGTGCCTCTCCTTTTTCTCCTTGTTCACGCTCTCGTTAATTGTCACTACAAGCAGTAGCGTAAGAAGTTGTTGATATTATTTATGGGTAAAGAATTAAAGATGTGCATGTAGATGTATGTTATATGACGACTTTTAGTTCTTCACCTACCAATCCAGGAGATCTCAACCACAATATATAGTCCGCTAGCTATTGTGTGCCGTGTAACTGCATCCTATCTATAAATGGCTATAGGTTCTTCTTGCGACATTAACATTGTATGAAAATTGCAAAAACTATGTGCAATCGTATAATACATTCGTCTAATAAAACAAAAATGTGAGATCAAAGCGAAGTAAAAACGATAAAAAAAAATTGAGCGGCGTCAATCAGCGAGTCATATTCCTGAAGGCTAGGAGTGAGAGGCAATAGGAATCCGGGCCGAGGGCAGTCCCTCTCTTATGTCTCCCCATGTTGAAAGTGAGCAAGTAAGCATGCACCGATTTGGGAAATTGTTGCATAGGTCAGCGCGATATGGGCCTTTTTGCTCGCATCCGACGAGGTGCTGTTGCAGTCGCAGCTGGAGCTGAACAACAAGCAGCTGAGCGTTCTTTTTTTATATATAAACCCATCTACTGTTTTTAGACTAAATACTAATAACAAATACTATTTCAGTGGGTTTTAATCCCGAATATTTGGTTTGTTGGGCTTTTTAGGGTATTTCTTTATTTGCCATGTTGTTTGACAATAAATATTCATCTTGAATCACAAGTTTCTTCAAATGGAACATAAGGTACAAATTTGTGTACAACAAAATCATACAAACTAACAGAACAAATGTGTATACCCTGTGGTTTGTTTTGACAGAAAATATTTGACTAAAACAAAAAGCTTAGAGACAAAACTGGGGAAGGAAAAGATTTACACACATGGAACAGATCATGCAATCTTTTTTGATGATGGAGTTCTCTATGTACAAAAACTTCATGACAATTTTTTTTGACTCGCATATGCATGAAGGTCATATACCTTAGCTTTCTCACACTGACATTACTTCACCATTATTTCTTCATGAATGGGAACTACTTAAAAATAGAACGACGAGGACGATGGTACACGACCGTACCATGCGACGGCAACCTTCCTCCTTACAAACATAACATATAGGTAGCCTCTCACACTGTGCAGTCACCAGTTCACCAACAACAAGAATGAGTGATCGAGGGTGCAGGCTGCTGGCAACCAGGAAAAACAAAATACATCGGTGGGTCATGTTACTACTTTGGAGTAGGATGCACCAGGAATTTTGGTCGAAGGGGTTCCAAGGGAATAATGCTCGTTTAGTTCCATTTGGTGAAATTAAGCACGCATGGCGCTACTACAGGCTGCAGTAGAGTTGTGTCGGTCCGGTTGGTGCTCACATCGGGTGGTCTCACGAGCTTCGGCGCTCGTGCAGCCACTACGAGCTCTCGTCTTGTTTCTGAGCGTTGTGCAATGAGCACAACAAGTGCCATGACCCAGAGGAGCCCTGCGATTATTACCCATCGCTTCACATGGCTGAGACACAGATCCTTAGTCATGTATGCTGCGTAGGTCAGAGTAGTGATCACATCGGGTGCTCGCATTGGCCACGGCGCTCTCGTGCAGTTTTGGTTCTGTTTCTAGCTAGTATCTGAGCGTTGGGGCAATGAGCTCCACAACCACAGGTGCCGTGAACGGCGAAACCAGAGGAGCATGGAGATTGTTGCCCATCTCGCACCACAGCCCACATCAATGGCAGGGAGAGCCGTAGATTGCTCACAATACACAGACGCTGTATGTGGCTGGGTACGGTCGTACGGAAGCTGCCTGAGAGTTCAATGTGTGCTAGAAGGAAAAAACCAGAATCATCATGTATGTTGATCGCTAAAAATACAGTGCTAGTATTTGAGGAAAACAGTACTAGTTACATTGATCTCTGCTGCTAATAAAAGAAGAAAACAACTGCTCGCAAAGAAACCACTACTACTGCACCAGTGCAGCGTTTGGTCAGTATCAAATTAAAATCAAGTACACCCAGGTCCGCAAATTGATTCTGATCCACGCCATTAATAAACACCACACCGTCCACCCACAGACTTCAGTTTTCTAAGAGTCTGTGAAATGATTTATGTCGGTAAAATTAACTGTCGTGGTTGATGTCAACCGTATGAAACTAATAACTCAACTCATCATCTCAATGGCTCAAGATAATTTCTTGAGATCTTTATACTCGAACCATCTAGCAAATCGGGTTCTTGAGATCGTAGAGAGGTCGTCTGCAGGGATCATAACCGTGTGAGCTACCCCTTGCACATCTTATTAGTGCCAAAACAAAAGCCTCTTTTCAATTTAGGCCTTTGGGAACACCAAAGTAAATGATCGTATCACAGATACGAAGGGAGGACACAGTAGTGCATCATCATCTTGCCTATAAGTAGCTAGGTTCTCAACAGAAAATTGTGAAAGTTGTGTGCGTATCATTGGATTACCAGAACAAGAATGAGATATCAAAGTGGAGACAGTCATGAACACATCGATGTGAGGGGCGTTTCCAGATTTGTGGGTCATGTTCTTGGCCTCTTGGGACTTGGGAGTGAGATGCGACAGGAATTTAGATCGAGAGCAGACATGTTCGTGTACTTCCATTTCGTGAAGTGCATGGAAGAAACTAGAATCGTTGCGTATCACTATGTCACCGCGCAACGAATGCATTAGCTGCTTGCCTAGGAAGTTGCTTTTGGTCGGTCGCTAAGGCTTTAGTAACTCACCAAAGCGCATAGCGCGCGTGGTCTCCAACTCTCCACAGCCTGTGGACCACAGGTATAGCGAAGCACTACAAAAAGAAAGAAGCAAGATACTTACGTGTTTGGTTAAGAGTGATATCGTCAATAACAGTGAATTAATAAAATCCTTCCTTTATCAAAAAAATCAATTGATGTGGCATGAGGTGATTCGGTGGTTTCTCAACAAGGAATGACCTAGGCAGGCTCGGATAGAGGATCAGATAATTCCGGACCAAGTCACGAAGCAAACCAAACATGTCGTGCCCGTTCAGCCAAGGCTAAAAGTTGTAACATGGTTTTGTGCGTCAGGGTCAGAATCATAAGGTGAGCTAGAGGCTTGAGGCTGCGCTGTCCAACTTCTCATCCACCTCTCTTTTGTTTTCTTTATTATTGATAAACCATTATTTCTACCTTTTCTGAATAATTAACATTAAGTATTTTTTTTAGGTGGGTCTTTAATTCCAAACATTTGATCTGTTGGGCTAGCATGTAGATAATTTCTTTGGATGTTTGAAAAGAATTATTGCAACTTAAATAGAAGTTTGTTCAAATAGAACAAAAAGGTTTGTGCACCCATAACAAAAACTAGCGGAACAGAAGTTATAGACGACACATGGCTTTCTTTGTTGATTGACTCAAACAAAAGTGAGACAAACAAAAGTTTGTTCAGGGTGAACAAACTATAAGGAAGCAAGAGGTTTGTACATTGGAACAAATCATGTTTTTTTGGATCCCCATGCACAAAAACTTTATCATTGTTTACTCAAAATTTTGACTCGATCTTGAGAGTCATATAGTTTAGCCTATTTCCTTTTTAAATTTTGAAGGAAAAACTGGAAATTCTTAATATGGATCGTTTATAGGGAGAGATCGAACAGCACAAAAATAAGAGTTGATTATGTGAAAGTGCTCAAAAGTACCAAGAAGGGTACACGTTACTAAAATAATGTGGGTCAGATATGTATTTTTCTTTATTATTATTTTTTAAAAAGGGGCAAATTGGTAATTCATTATGTTCATTATAGGCCAAACCTAGGGTTTGTAATCACATCTCTATATCAACATAAACTCTTCGTCCATTCTCCCTTTCTTCTCCCCACTGCTAGGAGCTCAGTAGGCAATGACTAGATCACTCGCTCGATCATCTGCATTGTGCACACACCGGTCCAAGTCCTTTGACTCCTGGAAGTAGTTGAACATTGTCGCAAGGTTCAAGCGAGGGTTGATGAACCAGTTGATGAACCACAACTCGATGTGGCCAGAGGAAACAGTACCTAGGATCTCTAGGATGAAGCTACACTAGAATGCTCACCGGTCTAACCGGCACATTGCCTCCGCTGTAGCCTCTAGGGTTCTTTGCTTCGGCAGCAACACCGCTTGACCGACACATCCCCATCGATGAGGATGTTTGTCGCCTATCTCGCGACTTTGACATGTTTATCTCACCGGGCAGATCTACCATCCAAGTGGGTTTACCAAAATAAGGTAAGGCAAAATAGGTAGGCTAGTTCTGTATTTTTAATTTTTAATTTTTCTCAAATAAGGGTAAAATCGTAATTTCAATATGTCCATTGAAGGGCGAATCTAGGATTTCCAATCCCATCTCATTGGAGCTCAGCAATGCTTTGGAGCCCAGCATTTGGTTCCCAACGTCCCCCGTTGACAGGATCACCTTGTTCTTGTCGCCATCGCATGTACAAAATGGGAAGAAAAAAAGCACACGCGTTGTTGCCTAGTATGCATGAGAAAGGACTAAAGCTCATTACCAATATACCCACTATAATAATATCTCTCAATGAATTGGTTGAAAATAAAAAAAATAAACATAGCTACAAGTACCAATAGTACTTTCCCAACCATGATAGCTCAAACTTAAGGACGATGGTACCATGGGACTGCACCTGCCTATAAATTGCTAGGTTCTCACGCTGTGCCATCACCAACAGCTGAAATTGCAAGTTTTGTGGGTGTCCGCCACTGCTAGCTAGGATGAGAATAAAAGATCGAAGCTGACTGCTGAGACAGGCAAAAAAAAAAAAATAGTGAGTCGTCGTAGTGGCAATATACGGATCATTTTTCTTGGAATGGGATGCGACAGGAATTAAGGTAAAATACGTCGTACTCCTAAGCTTGTACAAGGAATTGAGCGCTCAACTTTTAGCTGTACGGTTGATTCCCCATTCTGCCTATTCCTCGCTGACGAAGTATACATTGCTAAGAGCTCCTTGTGAACTATCCTTTATCTAAAAAAAAGAGCTCCTTGTGAACAGGTTAAATTAAACAATGCTCATCGCTTCAATCAACTGCTGAACAAAGAAAACAATACCAGCACCTCTGCAGCGTTTGGCCGTGGTAGTACAATCCGTACCAAAATCAAGTGCACGCATGTATTGATCGACGAATCAATTGCAGCAACTAGCTTTTTTAATTAGGGGGCGGAAATAATTCATGCAGTGATTGATGGCGAAGAAGAGTATGTTGTCCATCATTACATCTTTATTAGTCATGGCAATTATAGATAATAGGACAGATTGCTTTATCAAAATAATACAAGCATGAAGCAACATATCAAGCCTTAGATGGCATTGCCCTTCTTATGAGAGATCCCAATCTGTCTTGTAAGGTCCTGTAGACCCTTTTAAGGTGGGTTTGCTTGTAATTCCTTTTTCTTTTATTCTTCTAATATAATTTGGCAAAACTCTTACCGACCTTTTTGAAAAACAGCGGTCGCCCGAGCCTATCAAAAATCACACTCTAATTAATCAGGGTTTTTGGATAATGGAGAAGTTTTGATTTCAATCCTCTTCGAAGAAGAGGCATCAATCCACCAAAATACAATTCAAGAAGCAAAACATCCTTTTATTTTATTCTAGTTTATCTTCCACAGCCTAACTCTTTTTTGTTCTTCCTTCGTCTCTATGATGATTGAAAAGGTTCTAATTCGCTTATCGACACTAGGGAGAATCCAAGGTGTTTTTGCCTCCATAATCGTCCCTCCTGAGAAAACATGCATTTGGTTTACTGGTGAAACCTGATCATATTCAGTTTATTGCAATCGGACCATCCTGTTTTGCATAAAAGTATTGCTAATAAGTGCACTTCTGGACCTTTTGCATGTGGCGTGTAGCATGCTCCAGTATTTTAATTCATCTAAATGCCAACCAACTCTTCTCGAGTATTTAACATGGGTCACAAATTCGTTTTTGGGAGGATAAGTGGCTAGGTGCTACGCCACTGCGAGAACAATATCCTTGTCTCTATAACATGGCTAGACCTAAACATATTACTCTTTCTGATGCTCTTATCACCTCTCCACCTAATCTTTCATGGCGTAGAGACCTTGTTGGACCCAAATTAGCAGATGGAACAACCTGTTACCACGTATTGCTAATATCTCTTTGGGACATGAGCCTTATGTATTTCACTGGAGTTTGACTCAATCGGGAAAATTCTCAGTGAAATCACACTATCAAGCTTTAATCTATGTAGACATACCCAATATAAATAAATGTGTTTGGAACTTAAGAGCACCTTTGAAGATTAAAATTTTTTTATGGTACTTACGTCAGGGTGTTATTCTCACAAAAGATAATTTAGCCAAGCGCAACTGGCAAGGTAGTAAAACTTGATGTTTTTGTCACAAAGAGGAGACAATTAGACACCTTTTTTCGATTGTCGGTTTGCTAGGGCTATTTGGTTAATAATACAGGTGGCTTCAGGCTTATCTGTTCCTCGTAGCGTGTCACACTTGTTTGGCACATGGTTAGGAGGGATTAGCAAAGTGTTGAAGCCCATTGTCCTATTAGGCGCGGGTGCAACTATTTGGTCTATTTGGCTATGCAGAAATGATTTAGTTTTTGAAAAGAAAAACAAATACTCTCCTTTGCAGGTTATCTACTTGGTTATACACCGGCTCTGTTAATGGGCTATCCTTCAGAAGTCGGATGCACAGGATTCGGTTGTGGAGGCTACGCAACACTTGGTTCAGACGGTCAAGGATATTTTTTCCCAGGCATATAGGTGGCGGTCTAGTCTTCGGATTGAATGCTACTAGATTGTGGGCGGCTTTTTTTTTTTTTAAAAAGGCTGTGTGCTTCTTTGTTAAGCAGAGGCCGGAAGAATTTTTTCAAGACCTTTTATCACCTCGATGTAATGCTCTTGAAAATTAATAAAATCTTCCTTTGTCAAAAAAAAAAATCTACTAACAGCTAGACGAAAATTGCAAGAGACCTGTGTATATATATCATTTGTCTGCCAAGACGAGAGTGCATTTTAGAGATCGAAGTAGAGACGGTCAAGAAAAAAATGAGTGGCGTCTACGAGTCATGTTCTAGGATTGAGATGCAACCGGAATATGGGCAGAAGGTGATAGTTCTCATACATTTCCTCGTCGCTACGTACATGCATCCGTCACAACCCTCTAGCAGTCGCCGTGCGATTCACAAGTTCATCGTCTGCGGATGCTCGATGCGCTGACGACGACGGAGAGTAGAGAAAGCATCGTGTAATTGCACTGCATTGCGAGGTCACAGACAAGGGTGTTTGCAGGTTGCATTGCAGCAGCTCGTGTGCTCCTCGTGCCCTGAGGAAACGAGCGAGAGAGACTAGTGCCAGCAGTTGAACTAGTCTAGCTGCTGCTTTGCGTTGGGTCATGTTTGTATTGGGTCAACCGGCGGTGGATTCGCAACACTCCACCGATCGATCGACTACAGCGACAACTCAAGAAAAAGGGCACAACGATCGCGGCGACTCCTTTTCCCTGCGTTGCGCGATCATGCACTGTCAGTGAAACAAACTAGTACTCCCTCCGTCCCTAAATAATTGTCGCCGTAGGATGCGTGCCATAAATTTGACTTGATTTGTAGAAAATACATGCAATATTTATATCTCCAAATAATTTTGTTAAAAAACTAGATCCAAATATCTTTCCGATGATACTAATTATGATCTAATCGATAATATTTATTATTTATTAAAATTACCGTTTTCTTTCTGAAAAGTCGTCGACAGTTATTTAGGGACGGAGGGAGTAGCTAGCTAGCTGCCTGAAGCACACCACTAGTGCGCCATCGATCAGTCTGCTACAAGCATATGCATGCACCCATGCCTAACTCCAACTGTATACATGCATGTCATGATGCAGTGGGGCTTGATTTGTTAATACAAGACAAAGCGCCCATGCTTATCCACTTGTGCTAGCTACATGCCGTTCGTGCTCCCGACGTGGACAGCTGATCCATTCGCTGAACGTCAGTCCAATCCATGACCGATCAACTCTACGCACATCAACATCGCCTTTGTAATCTTGTATTGTGTGTTTCCTTTTTCTATGAGTTAGCACTTCGTTGACTCTTCTGTCAGCTAGGAATAGGATGCTGCTGCATGCTACTACAAGTCTGTCTCTTGAGATCGGAAAATCTAAATCTCATAGTTTTTTTAAGTGTTACTATTACTACTAATATTATATTTAAGTCCTTTTATTAGAGAGAGAAAAAAAACTTTACATCAACGACGACCGCGAGTCCGTTGGCCGATCATCAGTTTGGAAGTGCTCGCCAAACGCCCAGGCTGGCCAGCACTCGATCGTACAGTCGTACGAGCAGTACATGTCGGACGATGCTCGCAGCCTCGCGGGTCGCAGTCACAGCCACAGCCAGGTCGGCGCCTGCGACGACGACCGAGCACCGGCTGACGAGACGGGTGTTTTTCATTTTCCTTTCCCCGTGGGAACGGGCGATGCCGGCCGGCTGCGACGGCGAACGAGTCAGCCTCGACGATTCGACCTCGATCACCGGTCGTCTCGCGCGCTTTCCACGCTCCGCTGCGGCCTGTGGGCGGCCAGCCGGGCTAACCTTGCAAGTCGTCGCCCGCCGGCCCGGTGGATTCACTGAGCGATCAGGAAACTCTTGCTTGATTCGTCGAAACGCCGTCATATATACGAACTGAAAAGAAAAAGGTTTGATTCAATCTGTCTGGTATTTAGATATTCAGTTGGACTGTGTGGTGCAGCATCGGTAGCCACGTCATTACAATCCTATTAACCAGATATAGGTTTTTCTATTCTTGTCAAATAATATACAAGTAGACATTACACCAACCATTATTCTTAGGTAAAGACTTCTTAATAATGGATGCTCTTTTGGGGAAAATAAAATTATATCTAATCACATATCTTGTCTTTTATCATCTACCTATGATAGTTTCTGTAAGACAGTTTTAGCTCATTGCTAACCGAAGCAGTTTTAAAAAAAATGCTCCAAACGGATCAAACAATGTGTCGATCACTGGATCTTGCTTGAGGTCTTGACGCCCAAAAACTGTAGTCCAGAGGCGGGTATTGAATATAAAGCTTCCACCGTCACCAAAAGGAATTCAAAATTTTGACCGGCGAAGAAGGTCGTCATGTAGCCTAGTCCTCTTTTGAAATTGTGATTGATGATGACTTTTGAACGGGAAAAAGAAAAGGAGACCACTCTACTGTGCTATGCTGTGCTGTCAATTCAAAATGGCTGAACGCTGCATGTCCAGTCCAAGCCACTGGAAATCAATCAGGTGACGAGTTACGTAGAAAATCAGAGTGGCATTGCCCCTGATAACTTTATCTGGATGTCACCACCCCACTAGCTAAAGAGAAAGAACGGACTCCTCCATTAAAAAACTGTAATTTTAGGTCTAAAACTAGTCAAGCTTTCTTAAAGTTAAACCTATATAAAAATATCAACATGTCTACAAATATATTTTATAATTAATCTAACTATACTTATTTGATACAAAATATTAATACTTTTTATCTATATAAAAATGAGAATTGTATATTTTTTTAAGGGCCAAGGAGTACGACGTTTCACCGAACCAATTTGAGATTAAAATATAGTTATACATGCGCATTACGAGGTCAGGATCGTGACACCTTTGTCTTTAGCGTCGTTGGGTTCACTGATTCTTGTGGTTTAGCTTACGTCGTCCTTGAATATATATATTGATTAATTGGATGGACTAATTTGATCCAGATTTTATTTGGTCAAACTCGTTGCATAACAAAGACTACTAACCCACATCTTTAGCATGCAGTCATGGCATTCAGCCATAATTTCTTGCTGTGCTGAGAGGAGAGATATGATCTATTCTCGACTCATCGATTGACGACGACACATGGTTGTTCTTGTTCAGGTAAGAGACAGGGGCTCCGTTCGGCTGGTGACTGCGGCGGCTGCTGCTCCAGCCGTTGCTACTGTCTCCTCTCTGTGAATCACTGTGCTACAGCCCCATCCAGCGAATTTCCAGCCAGCGGAACGAGTCCAGGAGCTTGCGTTTAAGAATGACGAGTGCATCTAGAGGCTTGGTCCGGACAAGCGGCTTGCGCGATGACACCCTCTAGGCTATATAACCAACACAAAGAGGCGACAGTGACACAACCCATTATGATAGTCATCAAAAGAATGCAGAGAAGGGAGTAGCATATGCATATATTGAATTGATGGTTTATATAGATTGGATGAATTAAGGATAGGTCAGTTCTGTCCTAACAGCAAAATCGTTTCGAGTTTCATAATAAGTGTATATTCAATAACGAAAAAAGTATGTAATGGCTTGGTCAATTTTGAGATTTGATGACATGTCATGGAAGTATGCAAGTAAAACTATGCGTTTTTTCTAAAAAAATAATATCCACTTCCAATTAATTGACATTTTTACCACTTTATTTGTTTTGGAGTACTCGAAACAAACATTTTTCCCATTTTGCCCTGGTAGAATAGGGTGCAACTATAAAAAAATTGGTATCACATTTGTATCGATCATTCTGAAAGAACCAATGGGCTCATCAGGCCTCAGAGTATTTCCGATTGCCGATTCAGGATAGGTCGAATATGTGTTATTTATTTTAACGACAGAAGACTGTTGGCGCGCCACGGTTTACACGTTGTGCGTCCCTGTCCTCTCCTCCCGGTTTCGTCCTTATCGGGAGCGTTGGAACCTTCCGTCCTCTCTGCCTGCGGCCCTGGCCTGCCGTGCCGGTGGAACCAATAATTTACTCCTAGTCCAATCAAACCTCCCACGCAACACAACGCGGCGCCCATAGAAAATCCGCTCCGGCGGACGCGGGCCAGCCAGGCGTTGCCCCCACTGGCCACACCGCGTTTCTTTCCTTCTTTTTTTTTATGATCGAATCGATCGATCGAGTCGAGAAGAAAAAGGCCAAGCCGACCAGTCCCCGTCAATCAATCCCACATCGTCCGCCGGCCCCACCCATCACCACCCCCCCGAAGCCGCCCCCAGCCTCGGTCGGACCTTCCGGCTCGGCTCCGCTCCGTTCAGTTGTTCAGCTGGCAGCTGACTGGCTATAAACACCCGCCCCCTCCCCACCGCGGCACGCCACACCGCACACGGGATCGGCAAGCCAGAAACCACCCGAAATCACCCCCGTTTCCGCCCAGAAACCGCGGACCGCACGGGATATTTCCTTTCTCCGAAGCGAAGCGAAGCAACGCCAAGGGAGGAAAAGGTGAGGCAAGCTACTGCCTGCTGCTGCTGCTGCTGCTCAGCTACGCGAGCTCTCTCAGTCTCAGATCCGTGGCGCCGACGAACCCGGTTCCGGATCTGAGCCAACAACAGCCGGGAAGAGCTCGAGCTGACTCGATCGGCGTGTCTGTCTGTCTGTGTAGTGTTTGAGAGATCGAGGCCAGGATCGAAGCAGCTGAGAGGAGGATGAGCACCGTGGCAGCCATGGCGTCGTCGTCGCTGAACCCGAACGCGCCGCTCTTCATCCCGGCGGCGTACCGGCAGGTGGAGGACTTCTCGCCCGAGTGGTGGGAGCTCGTCAACACCACCGCCTGGTTCCGGGACCACTGGTTCCGCCAGCACCAGCTCCACGAGGCCGCCTACGACGCCGCTTTCTCCGCCGCAGACGCCGGCGCCGAGGACTTCGACGTCGCCGCGCTCCTCCCCGACGACTCCGTCGACCTCCTCGACATGGTCGACACCGACGACCTCTTCTACGCGCCCGACGTCCACCACCACCAGGTCCACCAGGACGTCAAGCCGGCGCCGGCGCTGCTGCCCGGGTACGACCTCGACGTGCTCAGGGCGCTCAGCCTCAGCACCCCCAGGGCCATCACCACCGCGCCGTCGCCGCGCGCCCAGCCGCAGCAGCAGCAGAGGCACGCGGACAAGCCGGCGTACCACGCCGGCGCCAGGGCCGCCGTGCGCCGCGCCATCCACCAGCCTCGCTAGAAGAAGAGCGCTTCTTCTCCTGCTGCTGCCACCATGGCTGCTGTGCCTAGTGTAACCTCAAGCAAGGCTAGTCTGTTTCTGTGTATACAACTAAAAAAACCAGAGGGGAGATTGGAGCCAAGGCGGCCACTGCTCTCTCCTCCTAGCTAGCGTTTCATCTGTTCAGCTCAGTTCTTGTTCATCCAGCCGTGTTAGAAAACAAAAACAAATCCAAAAAAAGAGAGACGGACGGAGTGATGTACTGTTCCTCCTCCTCCTCCCATGTTCATGTTGTTGAATATATGATGGCAAGCAGTCTCATCTTTACAACTCCTCTTCTTCAGGTGCTTCTTGTTCGTGGTTCCTCAAAATTATCTCTTGCTGTGTTTCAGTGTGTTCTCTTCTCTGATTTAGGAGCTGGCAAGTGTGTGTTATCTGTCTGTCTGCTGAACTTTGCTGATGGTGACTTCACTTCTCGCCCTGCCTTTGTTGATACCATGGTGGTGAAGGAAAATTGGGGGCAATTGGTTTTACTGGTTCTTGGGGAAAAAAAAATGGTGGTGGATGGTGAGTGGCAGTACAGGAGGAGGTACGAATGACGTCAAGTAGCTGACCCTGAGAGACAGTGTAGCTGTTGAAAATGGGATTCAGCTTCGCAGCTCATCTGTTCATGTGCCGCTAGCACCTCCTTCAAGCAATTGCTGCAGAAACGTGACCCGAAGTAATGCTAGACTGAAACTGCTTCTGAATTGATCTGTGGGACGGAAATTGTCGGTAGGCACTGCAGTGTAGGAGTATTGGGCATCGCCTATCGGACTAGCACTTCACTGTGTCTCTTAATGTGTTGATCGTTGCCCCGTCTATTTCAGGTCGCTCTGTTTTTCTATTACTACCTCGCTTTGCTTCAGCTGTCCACCGAGTTGTCATTTGTGAAGACTTCAGGCTTCTACATGTGCCAAGTCGCAACATAGGCTTCTACATGTGCCAAGTTGCAACATAGGAGGTGACTTTTGGGATGTCTAGCGGTCTGCATCCACTGAGAAGAATCTGTCCTTGAAACCAAAGGCAGCAAACACTGATGAACCACTGAATTTGCCTGCTTGGCAATACCACCAAGCAGGTACCGTTGCACTGCCTGCCAACAGGTGTAACGGGTGGTGGTTTTAATTAAGAGGAGGATTTGCCTGATACCACAAAGCAACCTACTAAATGTATGACCGGCAGTTGCACTGTCTGCCAGCAGGTATAACCGACGGTAGTTTAACAACTGAACTGATTGCAGCAAATCTCGCATAGATTAGCTCAGTTGGCTGCACTACATTTGCGATATCAGATTGCCTATGTGGCAACCACTTCAGTCCATTCGTCACACCTGCCCTCTCTTGTTGGAATATTTGTTTCAACAACCAACTGCATTTAGAAGCCTCAGGTTTCTGTTGGCGCAGTGTATATAAATCATATGAAAGACTTTGCAAGCCATAACAAAAGTTCATGTCGGCCGCACACCTTTCTTGCAGCCGTCAGTATCCATGAAAGGGATACGACACCTTCAATTGAAATTGTTTTAAGCTTTCCTAACATGCTAATCATGCTTGCAAGGCACATACACCAGCTGACATTGTCCTGCACCTCTCGACACTGCCAAAGACAGGGCACATGGCTAGCTGATGGCAATGTCTTCTCAACTACCAATTCAGAACCATGGCATGTATGCAACATGCAACCAATCACACCACCATTTCAGCAGCTGTCAGCGACAGGGGTGACCATGATTAACATCCTTCGCTGGTCATTACAATAATGAGCAGTAGAATTTTACAGAACCTCAAAATGGGCTGACGACAAATCCCCCTCTCGCTATATGACCAAGCATATAATAATAAACACAGGCAGCACCAGGTGCTTCACATAATACTCTGCTGGAAAATACTCTCCTGTTACTCGGCGGCTACATTAACAGGACCATAGTTAGATGGTATATCTGGCTGTTTAAGCGGCAGCAATACGAAAGAGCATCTAATCAACTACGTAGTGCTTTCAGACTTGTTTGTAGAAGAGGACATAGGCTTGGTCATGCAAGACATCGTTCTCGCCAACGGGCAAAACAGCGTCATCATCGAAGCGAAGCCATTGCCCGTTGGCATGCTTTGCGTGAGCAGTGTAGTGCCCCCTGTAAGGGTCCCTCCCATGATGAGTGATGGTTGCAACAAGCTCATATTTTCTACCCTGTATACAATAAAGACGAACAGTTAGATCAAGTGATTCAGTAGTAGTACTAATCAACTATAATGTCATTTCAATGTGCTATGGCCACATGATCGCTGTACAAACTCAATTCATGCTTAAAGATATTGACGCTAAATGTCAAACAATCAGGACAACAGATGCAACTAGAGACAATAAAGGATGCCTGCACTTAAGATACCACAGATACTTGGGGGAAAACATTTACAAAAGCATGTCCAGAAAATTATCACCTCTTGTGATGGTGAGCTCAACAGCTCACGACTAAGAACCAGTACAGATGGGAAGTGGAGTGGCTTATAGACTTTAGTGCTACCATGACTTCCATAACTGAACCTCTTCAAGTGCAGTATCATTATCTTTGAAAGCGCGTGTATCTTGAATGATTTTCTAGCTGTCACCAAACCAGCCTGCAAGATCAAGTTTGATACTGCATTATAACTGTAGCTGATCGCAATACATTACTGTCATTTTAATGAAAGAAGAGCTGCACTATGGCACTCAAAATAAATAAAATGTGCACAAGTACAACTCAGCCAAAATTTAACTTATAGCAATTTCAAGAGAAAACATGATTAATAAATCAAATACACATACAGGTCATAAACCCACCTTAAATAGATGCACAAATAAAAAAAAAATCATAAAAAGCATTCTAGAAATGCATCTAAAGGTAAAACCAACTAGAAGATGCATATATTTCGCGATCGTCTTTACAAGTAGCTCGCTAGTAAAATGTGTTGCATTGCATGACACCACTTTTATTGTGTGATGATGAAATTGAATGTTAAAATTATACTAAATACAAAGGTGAAAAGGTAGATACCTTTCCAGCAGCTGTTCTGTATCCTTCCAAAGATTCGGGAGCAGAGAACAGACGAAGTGCATCATTAAGTGTATGAACAGCATCTGGGAATATATCAAGATGGAGCAGTAGGAAGGGCTGAACAGTAGCTGATGCTTTGTTGCCTGACAGGTGTATTCATCAGTATGCAACACTGAAAAGACAGATAAGAAACAGCAAAAGTGGACCTACTCAAGCATAAGTTTCACCCTATCCCTATGGTGAACAACTAATGCAACCATGATATCATATTCCATTGGAGAAAATAAAAGCATCCAAATGGGGCTGTTCTAACTTAGCAGGTTAGCTTGGTTAGTGCTAAGATGTATCCACGCATTATTCTCAGTAAAACTTCAATGGCAATGACAACAATGTAGAATTACCTTACAGGACACAGATAAGTCCTAGATTCTTTTGCAATATATCAAAGGGCTAACACAGACTGACACTTCATTAATCAACAACATGTAGAATGCTCAGCTATTGACTATTGACCTTGATATTGGACTAGTTAGATATGGGGGTAAAACGTCATGTACAGCAGGAGGCAAAAGGTAACAACCAGATCAATAGGTAATGTGTTCATGGAAACATGATGCAGGCAAAACAAATCAAGAAAAACTGAAAAAGCACAACTTTCCAAGTCCTTTCAAAGAGATATAGCTAGACAGATATTCACTTCTTTACATAAAAACTGAACCATCTAGCTAGACAGATATTCAGTTCTTTACAGGAGTCATCTCCAGGACTCAGGACAGGACAAAATTACCTGTAGCTTTCACAACGCTCTGTAGCTGCCCTCCAAAAATAGCACTTAGCTCAGAGGGAACAAAACTCTGAGTTCTAACTATTGCAGATTTGTTCTTCCGCCCAACTGTCTCCCAAGCATCATCATCAGCAGAAGAAACAACCATACCCTCCTTTGAATTTGAACCATTGCCATTAAGCTTCAGCAGCTCATCATGCATTCTATCCATGGCAAAACTTAAAAACTCTT
Organism: Chrysopogon serrulatus; assembly: GCA_015844335.1. Taxonomy (NCBI): domain Eukaryota; kingdom Viridiplantae; phylum Streptophyta; class Magnoliopsida; order Poales; family Poaceae; genus Chrysopogon; species Chrysopogon serrulatus. The sequence continues at coordinate 11,761 of JADLZL010007789.1, read as the reverse complement.
GAGCATCTTCCTGCCTGCAATGCACAAAAGTGCATATAGCATCAGATACTGAACCAAAAGCTTCATTGCAAGGGAGACAACAGTTTACAAAGGACATTAATAAACAAAACGTTAAAAAAATTAAAAAGAAAGAAAGAAAGACAACAACATGCTCAAAGTGTTTACTGACAACTTTGTCAAAATAAACTCGATACTGATGCCTATGGTCACCATGAAAGGCCCACAGACCACTTAGGAGGACAATTTGGAATTTGGGAGAGTTGTGTGACCATGATTGCAAGCAAATCTTGCAACACAGATATGCAATATTTTGATCAGCTAATAATAACCTATAAATATGTAGTCATCCACATCTTGCTACTTGCTAGACTCGATGAGATGGTGCAGGCCTTGCTACTTGCTACTCAATGAGATAAATCCTTAATGGCCCACAACTTGAGGAGTTTTACTCCAGGAAAAAACATGCCAAAGAACATAACCACAAGCACTTACCTTGGCCGAGCAGTTATTCCAGCCGGCACATCTGGGGTAAAGTTTCTGAGAACAGCATCAAACATGGCAGGATTAAGTGGTTTTGCAGCAACAGTAATAGCCTTCTCATTTTTCTTGATAACAGACTCGTCAGACACATCCAATTGAGAGATCAACTCGACAAATGCACTCAGAGTTGGGTATCCAACCTAAAATGAAAGAGATGGTCAGAATAATAAAGGAAATCAAATAAGCGCCATTGCGTCGGACCAATTTGATTCAGTACAAGTACCTTAGGTATACTACGGTTCCTCAGATCCTGTAAAAGGTGGACAAAAGGCGAGCATGAAAGCAATGCCTGCAAAGTTGCATTCAGAAAGCAGATATTTCCTGTGTTCCTCAAACCATGTGGAAGCAAGGGCATGTTCGGAGAGGCCTTCTTATTTATGCTTGTGACTGCCTCTTCTGCTGGAGCTGCAACAATGGGTGTATCAACAACAATTTGGCTACCATTTTCAGTAACTTCCCTTTCCTTGGCTAACTTTCTGCTTTGAGTGGGTTCAATGCCATCCTTGTGCACCTCCAACGTCATTTGTGGTGTTGGAGTGCTGATGCTTTTGATAGGCACAACTGGTGGAACAACAGCCTCTGCCTTCTTCACATTCTCAAATAAACCATTGTTAGCAGGAACGTTAACAGGGGGGCATCCATTAGCCAGAACTGGTCCACCATTTGGAACACTTGATCCTACAGCTTTCTTTTCATTACCGCAGGCATTCTCCTTTGTGATGGCACTAGTCTCACCATTTGCTGATTTTGCAGGAAGAACAACACTTGAATTAGATATTTTCTCCAAATTCAGCCCTGAAAAGTTCAGGGTGCCAAACTGGATCTCCGTTCGTTCACATTCTTTGCTGGCGCTTTTAGTTGGACTTTTGAGAGGCTGACCCTGGAACAACTTAATCTCGTCCTCTGTAAAGGACCCAAACAGCAACATCTGCATCACAGACGGAAGCAACAGATTAGAGGATGAGGTAACTTGGCAACTTTTATTGTTAATAATAAGTAACTTACGCCCCAATATCTACTGTGTATCAAAAATAGTTGTATCTTTGGAAAGGAGCTCCATGCATTTAAGGAAACTTTAATTCCAGCTTTGAATTACAGCAGAACTGCAGAACTACTGAGATAAACTCACACGCACTTCACATGAGCAAGCATAGAGTAGGCACTGATCAATGATCATAATCTAAACGAATATCCAAACTGATTCGATGGTTCGAATTAATTGCTTATGCATCCAGTAAAGGGGGAATGATCCATACACGCGCAGAAGCATTGAATCATCGTGCCAGGTACTACAAAACCCTCAATCCAATCACCTCGCCCGCCCGCACCCCCAACCTTCAACCACCCCGCCTCACTTTAATGCGTCACGCCACGGGAGCGGGACAAGCAGTACCAACAGTTAACCCACGCAATTACGCCCAAACGACGCCAATGCAAATGCAAGCACGCGGACAGTACCTTCTCGCCGCCGCCGCCGCTCATCTCGGCTGCGGTGGGGAGGCCAATCGCTGGGCGCCGGAAACGACCTCTTGGGAGCTCTTCTGCGACCGGGGCCAGAGGAAGCCGAGGTCGCAGGTGGGAGACATCAAAGGCGGCGGCGGCGGCGGGCGGCGCCGAGGGGTGGCCGTCCGCGCGGACGGCCGCACGGCAGGGTCCGGTTCGGCGCCGGCCCCGGCGCTGCGCTGTGGGGTTGGGCGGCGGTGAGCCGGGGACGGCGAAGGCCGCGGGCCGGGGTGTAGGGTTTGGGGAGGGAGAGGCGCGAGGTGGGGCTGGGAGCCTGTTGCCTGTGTCTTGGGAGTTGGAGGAAGGAGGACGGCAGGCACGGGGGCATTTCACCAAGGGTTGGTTGCTTGGGTTGGTGGTATTTGTCGATGTGGGCGATTCGTGGGCTTGGGCTGTACTTTGTACGTGGGAAGCCGCGCCACGGGCCTCGCCGCGCGCTTTTCTTTGCAGTTGGTGAACGAACTCGCTTTCGACTTCTGATGACTCGTAGCGTGTGCTTATATAAAATAATAAGGTTCCATTGATTAAAAAATAAATAAGGTTCCATTTTAAGTCCATGAATCTGATTTGCTTCTGAACTTTTAAAAATTGAACACATTCAAATTACCTCGCTGTTCTGTTTGTGGTTTCTAGACCGATTGTTCTTTTTTTTTTTAAAAAGATTCTCTAAATACTTTATATGGTTATTAACCTACAGAAAGTATTTCTAAGCTTATGAAAATCTTGTCAATTATTTTCTACATTTTTAAATAAAAAAGACAAAACTACCTTCTGAACCATTTCAAACCAGGGAGAAGATATATATGACTTTGGAATTTGACAAGAAAAATCATACTGCGGTGCTATCTCATGAATGTAAAAATGGACATTTCCCTTGGTGCTTCCAGTTCATGATGAAAACTAGTTCCGTTCTTTGGAATTCAGCTTGCACTAGTTCCATATGTCCCATGTGCATCATCAAAAAAATGCATTTCTTTTTTGTGTTCGTTTGGCACTTGTGTTGGGTTTTCTAAAATATTTATATAAATTTATAAAATTCTTCTTGTTAATGTTGATTTTTTGTAAAATATTTTTGTTAGTTAACAATATTTTGAAAAAACTCAAATGCTAACACACATACACGCACTCTCATCCATATATAAACAAAAAAAATATTTTTTTCTAGCACTCTCACATTCATTTCATAAACAATGTTTTGGAAAATATTACCAAGTATAATTTTTAAGGATATATGATTTGAGTGATATGCTACAAGTAATTTCTATATTTTTATTGTAATTTAATTAATTTTACCTCAATCCCTTGTCCTACTCTCAAAGATTTGACTATTTTTTCGGCGGGACCCAAATATCTTAGCGGACACGGCCTAGATAAAGCAAACTTAAAAATTTCGGCCCCAATCTAGCCCAAATGTATTAATTTCAGTTAGTTTCACGCTAAAAACTAGTAGTGCGGCCCAGCCTGCCTGGGCTTAAAAAAGGGGCTAGCCTAAGCTCGTGAAAATACGTTCGCAGGTAGGATTTTTCAGTCGAAAAAAAACAGGTGTGTGTTTTTTGGCCTAGCCAATGGAAAAAAAATGGTCAGATCTAATTTGTGCGTTGTACATTCTTAGAGCTAGCTTATTTGGATTCACTCTGATTATAATAATTAGGTAAAATAATTTAGTTGTAATCTAAACAAGCTAGACTATAAGGTGCAATATTATAACAAAAAAAAACAGTTACAATAATAATGAAATCTATGACCTATTTTTTAGTGCTCATGAGTATTTTTTCATTTGAACTAAGAATAATTCACCACAATAACAAGGAGCCCAATCACTCTGATTATTATAGTCTATAGTCTAGATTAATTCAGATTGTAATGACCTACTTATGATCCAAATAGAACCTTAGTGAGTAGTGAGTTAGTGAATTTCTGTTACTCCCTCCATCCCAAAAATATATGTCACTTTCTGAAAAATAATTTTGACTAAATATATATTAAAAATATTAATATCTATGGTACATAATTGATATCATGGAAAAGATCTTTGAATTTAGTTTTTTGATAAATTTATTTAGAGGTATAAATATTGCACATATTTTCTATAAATCGAGTTAAACTTTTGACACGTAAATCAAAAGCGAAAAATATTCTAGGACGGGGGAGTACCTTCCTAAACTAGATAGACTTGGACATAGTTTCTTCTATGCTTAGTTGTTTATATTTGTTGTAATATTAGTGGATGCATAGACTTCTATCATGGAGTACATGTGTATATATATAGTAAAAATTTAGTCAAATACATTTGCTGATTTTACATTTTTATAGGTATCTTTGTACCTGTAACTATAATGTAGCTTCAACAATACACTAGTGCAGTACCTTGCGAGTGCTGGCTACAACTGTTTTAGATGAACCTTGAATTTTAAAATGCTTGAACTGTAACTTTGAACCATCCCATGTAACCTTGAATTTGTGTCTACTGTTAAGATCCCTGACACCTTGGACCAACATGCCAGCGACACAAATTACAGAGCCAGCCCCACTTAACAGAGAGACGCTGCAAAGAGCCCAGCAAAGACGAGCTTCAACTCCACGCAATGACGCAAGCCCAATTTCTCAACACGACCCCCCTCCTCTCCGTATATACTCCAGTGCCCGACGGCCGAACACGTGACTCCAGCCAATGAGGGCGCACCACGTCACCCCGCCGGCACTCATATAAAACCTCTTGACCTCACTGCCCGCCGCCGGCGACCACCAGACAGCAGCCCGCCACCGCCGCACGCCCCGCGAGGCTGGCCTCAAGCGGCTAGCTCATCGAGAGCCAAGTCAGCTCAGCGACAAACCGTCCCTCCCATGGCCGTCCGCCGCAGGCCCGCGGCGGCCGCTGCGGGGGACCCCACCTCCGCAGGCGCCACCGGCAGATGCGGCGGCGCCGGCGCCGGCGCCAGACGAACTGGTGCTCCGGCCGCCGAACCTGCGCGTGGCCGCCGTGGCTGCGGTGCTCTTCCTCGCGCCCTTCTCGTACCTCGCGTTCGTGCACTACCCTCTGGGCGCCGATCTGCAGCGATCCATCCTCAAATGCGGCGCCATGAGCCTCGTTGGGTTCTTCGTCGCGCTCAAGCTCATCCCTGTCGCGGCCCGTTACCACCTTCGCCGCCGGATGTTCGGCTACGACATCAACAAGAAAGGCTTGCCCACGGGCCAAATCAAAGTGTGAGTGCTCAAGCACCTTTACATGTCCAATTGCAGATGCCATTGCTTTAGGAGTAGACTTCAAACTAGATTCAAGTGTTTGCCTTAAGGACAACACGTTTTGTTTGTTTGTTGATGCAGCAGTACTGTCAATATACTTGATCCCAGCTCAATTGAAGTCAATTACATAGCTGCAAAGTTGATTTTGTTCAATTCATGTGCATGGCTTGGAAAATTTCTTTAAAAAGGAGTTTATTTTAAAAAAATGGTGCATAATTTGGAAATTAGAGAGTGCTCTTCGGATAACAGGTGAAGTTGGAATTTTATATAGGGGTGGCTGAGGCTGCTTCTTGTTGTTAATTATGGACTCCCACTTACTTGAAGGGCTACAGTTCAATAATTTGATATTTAATATCTAATGGAATTCAGTAATCTTTAGATGAATTTTGTGTGCTTTAGAGAGTTTATCCTCTTTTGTTTAATGGCATAAATATTCTAAAATAATTAGGCCAAGCTTTGTTTATGTTCTTAATTCGGATGCCTAGCTTCACTAATAATGGACTGAAGAGGCAATGTAATCTTGTGTTCTTGACCAAATTTCACAGTAATATCCCCCTACCTTTTTTTACTTTATATAAACTCTTAAATAATCAGCTGCATAGCCATGGAATGCTAAAAGCCAGTACCTTAGCTCACGTACTACATCTAGAATTCATGCACAGCCTCATCTCCTTATGTGTATGCAAACCAGATTCTTTGTATGACTTGGCAAATGTCCTTGGTTCTCTGAATAACTGGTATATTTAGAAAAATATATAAAAAAAAGATTTGCTTGAAGAAGCGAGATGCCTTGTTAATGTTTTTCCCCAATGATGATGTTGCATGCCAGAACATGTATGTGACTTAAGGTTGTGATAAACTCAGTAGGAGACACTTCCGACAAGCTCTTGAAGGTGTAGCATTAATATTTTAGGTAACCGTGTAGGAATTCATAGTTTAACAGCTGAAGACACAATATTATAAGTTAAAGAATAGCACTATATGCACCATTCAATCAAAATCTTTTTGCTTTATCTGACTATAGATATAGCCATGTTAATGACCATTCTTTGTTTGTATTTTTTTTTAAAAAATGACCATTCTTGTTTGTCTGAACTTTTTTTATTCTTTTTTTTTTTTGCAGGCCTGAGGCACTAGGTCTTGTCGTGGGGATTGTCTACTTGGTCATTGCTATTATATTTCAGCAGTTTCACTATGCACCAGACTCCATTGTATGCCATGACTAGCAGTATTTTTTTTTTTGACATTTACAAATTATGTCTTATGTCCTGAAACATGTGTCACAGTTGCTTTTGCTGTCTTCTTTTGCAGTGGCTTGTTGAATATAATGCAGCATTGACATCAGTCTGCTTTATGATACTTCTTGGATTTGTTGATGATGTTCTTGATGTTCCATGGAGAGTGTATGTTGTCGTCGGACTGCCTTTCTGTTCACTTAAATAATGTTGTGCTATCACTGTTGTGTTGTTGATAAATTGATTTTTGGACTGTCCTACATTGAAACAGGAAATTGGCGCTGCCAACATTTGCAGCACTCCCATTGTTGATGGCATATGCTGGTGGCACTTCCATCATCATTCCAAAGCCTTTAACACCTTATGTTGGACTAACAGTTTTGGAGCTAGGTATGTGCATATGCTTTGCTATTTGGTGGTTGCAGAACTTGTGTGTGTTTTTGTCTGTTATACAACCAGGAGACATTTATAGAAGTCCACAGGCATAACAGATCTCGCTATGAAATCCTTATGCGCTTGTGAGTCATTCACTCTTGATCATAACTCATAAAATAGAATGCGTTTGTCAGTGGCTATGTTCTTCAACACCGTATTTTATTTTCTTCCTCATTTTTGTGGCCATGATTCCCTGTAAGTCTGCACTTTAGCCTTTACATCCAAAATGAGCCCTCCACTTGATCTAGATGTGCCACTCCTTATAGGTTAGTGACACTAACTTATAATATTTCTAGAAAACTGAAAGTTTTTTTGTGAGATAGTTTTAAAGTATCCAGTCTTTTGGAGATTTGTGGATCTTCAGAAGTTTGAGTTTATTAAATCATCAGGAATACAGATTCATATGCTTGCCATCTCGTGCGAGTCGATCACTTATATCTGTATAAGAGACTCAACCTGTCTGTAAATTTGATAGAATCTGATATTTTGCGTTGACGGAGCATGATAGTTCTGTAAAGTGTGACATTTTGATTCATTACTGATGAGTGCCGGCAGTGCTTTATCCTTGGTGGGTGTGGATGTTGATTGGTAGGCATACTAGATAATAATCTGTATTTGGTGCTTGTTTTCATGATCTACTTGTATTTTTTTTCCAATTGCATTGCATGGTTACTTATTTGCTTTTGCTTGTAAAGCCTATTCCAATTTCAGTTCTGTCGCTGAACCATGTTTATGATTCTATAATCAGAAGCTATTGTATACACTGACCTTTTATTTCCTTTGGCATGCAGGTTTATTTTACAAGCTATTCATGCTCTTGTTAGCAGTCTTTTGTACAAACTCGATAAATATACACGCTGGCCTAAATGGACTTGAAGTTGGGCAGACAGTTGTTATATCTGCTGCGGTATAAGCAAAATATATTCCTCATGTGACATAAATGAATTTTGCATACCACTGATGTCCTGATGGCATGTTGGTCTTTTCCAGGTTTTGATACATAATGTAATGCGCATAGCATCTTCTACAGACATTGAAACTCAGCAAGCTCATGAATTCTCTATTTATCTTGTCTTGCCTTTCCTAATGGTTTCACTAGCTTTGCTAGCTTTTAACTGGTAAGGACTTTGAGAAACACACTAGATCTGTTTAAATCAGAGTTTTGTTTGCCTTTTCTTTGTCTGGAGAAACATCATGACATCTATGCATCAGGTATCCTTCAATTGTTTTTGTTGGTGATACCTATACCTATTTTGCTGGAATGGCTTTGGCTGTGATAGGAATTTTGGGGCATTTCAGGTAAACATCCTTAATTATCTCCTATAATTTTCACTAGTACTTCATATTATTTATCAGTCAAGAATACTCAGCATGATGTATGTTGTCAGTTGTTTTCTTGTTCGCGGTGCATGTGCATAAAAAGCATCCCCCCCTATGTTTTTTTTCTGTCTTTTCATTAATCTTGTGCTGCATCTATGGGGTGTATTTTGCAAGTTCCCATTTTTTTATCACCAACTTCATAGGGTGGATGTGTGGGGGGTAGAAAAGCTATCTTTTTTGTTAGGACAAACTTGTGCCAGTGACACTTTTTATGTGCATCCGCCTGATATCTGTAGCATTAGTATGCTAGATTAGTAATGCCATGCAGTTCAGTTTACCTATATTATTTGTAATGACCAAATCTAATCAATGACTATTTTGAATTTGCAGTGAGACGTTATTGCTCTTCTTTTTACCTCAAGTTCTTAATTTCTTGTGTTCAGTCCCACAGGTCAGGAGAAGTAACTTTCATTTGATTTCTCTATTTTGACTCTCATATATGATTGTTTTATAGCTGAGTAGGTACTTGACATGCTTAAACTTCAGAATAATGTCTTTGTTTCCTGCAGCTCTTTCACTTTGTTCCTTGCCCAAGACATAGGTTGCCAAGGTAATTTTGTGTTGCTTTGTCCTAGGACCATGAAGAGAGCTTATTACGCTATGAGTTCTTTTCTAAAATATGCTTCCATCCACAGGTTTGATCCTGAAACTGGTCTTTTGACTGGTACAAAAGATGGGAATCTGGTTAACATATTCCTTAGGTTATTTGGAAAGTGCTCAGAGAAGGCCCTTTGCATAAGGCTCCTTATTTTTCAGGTAGACTTAAAATGCACTCTTGCTGCAGATTACTATTGTACTCTGTTGCAAACTTGTTTCTTGACACATTTGCAAAATTCTATTCTGAACAGGGGATAAGCTCTTTTCTAACAGCTAGAGAATAGAGGAAAGAACTAAGTTAATTAGATGTTTATGTTGAACTAGGTAAAAGATTCATCAGTTAAATCTGAACTCTGACCTGGCATTAACAACCCTTTTAGAGAACACGGCAATGTAAATCAGCAGAGTTGTCTGATAAGTTGCACGACAATAGCTATGGTGCATACCTGTGAATACAGCTTTCTTATATCAGTAGTCCCAAACATAGACAATCTAATTGGATATACATCTGCAACATGGATGCTTTGAACATGCCGGTTCAGGGAAGCAACTTGATATATCTGCATTGTGATTGACAATCGCGTGAATGCATTGTGTTTGCATTTCGTTTGGGGATGGATCATAACCCTTCGTCTTCATGTCTGACAGGCTCTATGTTGCGTATTCTGCTTCTGGCTAAGATACATGCTTACTGGATGGTACAAGTGATCACCTACGAAAGGCTCTCCATCTTGTCGCGCGCCCAACTCGATGGAAAAAGCAGTTGCATCTGATGGCTGTTGTTTCCTCGACGTACTTGTAGACTAACCACCCAAATTTTCCAGTAGTATTCTCAGTAGGTTCTGGATTAGTTCTCTATACATGTGCTAACTACATTTTGCAAAATTTTTAACAACAATATATGTACAATGCCTTTGGTTTCAAGGAAGTTTGCTGCACGCCTGAACTCTACTCTGTATACTTGTGTACCGAGAGCCTGATTCTTGACTGATTCTATGTTTAGTTTTAAGGAGTGGAATGATTGGTACCATGTTTTAGTTTAAGGAGTGGAATCATGGAATTGGAAAGAGTAAAATGTACAGTAGGTGTTTAAACTTTTCCCGGATTCTTATTTGAGTCCATGAACCTAAGTTGCCTCGTGGACCTAGATAATCAGTACGAGAGTAGAGGCCCAGATAAGAATTCCTAGATGAGAATACGAGAAATGTTTAACTTACCTAGATGAGAATACGAGAAATGTTTAACTTTGAGAGGTAAAAGAGACCTGTATGAGAATTCAAGAGTTCAAAAACACACGGTGGATTTTACTCAATTAAAAATTTAAGAATTCAAGAAAGGTTCAGAAACACATGGTGAATTTAGAAATTTGCTATGTGCCCCTAGTAATTAGGACCTTTTTTTTGTTTGGCCTGGTCACGAAATGGTTTAATATGATGGAAAATGGTGCCTTTTTTCACCAAAAAGGGATCAATATGGATTGATATATGGCTCCATAAATGACTACTATCCTAGATAAGTAGGATGACATCATTGATCATGCTAAACACAATGGTGGAGCCCATTAACTGCTACGGCTACTATCTTTAGATGCTTAATCAATGTCAAATACGGGAGGCCACTGCGCGTCTCCCGCCCCGCCACCCTTCCAACCAACCGCTCCCTCCCCTTCCTCCCTCCTCTCCACGCCGATCGCGCGGCGATCGCGCCCCTCCCAGAGGCCAGAGCGTCGCGCGCCAAGCAAGGGGGAACATGCTGGGCTCGCTGAGCTCGTCGGCGTCGAGGCGGGAGGGGCGCGGCGGCAAGGGCGACCAGGAGCGGCGAGCTCCCCAAGTCGGCCGCCGCCATCTCCTGGAAGAACGTCGCGGCCACCGCCAGCAGCGCCGAGCTGTCCAAGGCGGTGGCCGGCGCCGAGCTCTCAAGGCGGTGGCCGCCGTCAGGGAGGCCGCGGCCGTGCACCACGAGGATGGATGGTGCGCTACGGCCGCCGGAAGATCGGCAGGTCCTTCTTCCACACGCGCTACTTCGTGCTCGAGAGCAGGCTGCTCGCCTACTACAAGAAGAAGCCCAAGGACAGCATGGTACGGCTCGATTGCCATTTCCATACATGGGTGCTTGCTAGGGTTTGTTCCTTCTTACAGGAATTAGCGCCCCCCAACCTCTGAACAGTTCGGTCGGTTTTATTTGGGTGCCCAATGTGGGTTGCCTACGGTTACAATCTGGTGGCTCATTTGGGTGCTCCCTGTTGCAAACATGGAATGGGAGAGCCTGCTGTTATATCACCCAAAACAAAGTGGAGATCCATTGAGCATGATGATTATGTTTTGCAAAATTAATATTTTTTTTAAATTCGCCCGGTTACTCAACATTAAATGTTTATTATTTTATTATTTTTCTTAGTTAAATTTAAATTATCCACACTCGTGCTGTTTCTGATACTGTGCTATGAACTACTTTATGCCAGATTTCCCAACATATTATATTCATGCTTCCTGCCACCTGAATCGTTTCTGGTGTTTGATAGCTTTGGTATCAATGTGTGCCCAGGTGCCCCTCAAGTCGTTGCTGATAGATGGGAATTGCAGGGTGGAGGACAGGGGGCTCAAAAATCATCATGGGCAAGTGAGTTTGCCCTCCAGTTTTGTTTACTAACTTGAGTTTTGAATTCTATGTGGTCAGTAATCTTCATGTGTACTGCATCCTGCAGTCCTGCTACGAGAAGCTTGGTAGATGCCAGTTTGTTCCTTTCCTTTTCCTTCCTAAAAAAATGAAATAAAGTAATAAACATATAATGTCTGAGATCATCTTCATGTTTGACAAACTGATTGTGA